>PVIW01004914.1:0-118826 GCA_004026585.1 Noctilio leporinus
TCCTGACACAAATCTGTCCTTCAATGAAAAGCTGCTCACAGGGTGTGATGCCCGACCCTGCAGGTGGCCCTGCACCCACGGGGGAAGGTCAGGTCCCAGGGCCGGGTCCCCACACCAGCGGGGCCCAGCGTCAGCACCAAGGGCCTTTGTCCCCAACTTGCTCACTGAGAGCTCCGTCCCTTGTCCTCTGTGACCCTCAGAAGGTAAACACCAGCAGATGGGGAACAGAGACTCACCAGGGTCCTTATCATCATTGTCACCTGAGACAGGTGAGGACACACAGCTGCACACACACTTGCTGGGAGGAAGGGGTGGGACCAGGAGCATCAGATGGGCTTTGAGGGGACCCGGCCTTGGCCCCAGGCCACCCAAAGGCCCAGCCTCTCTGTGCCCCAGGGTCCCTGAGCCTCCTGCCCTCCAGCTATAAGTGCAGGTGGCCCGTGGCCTCCCCACCACTCCACTGCCTCCCGCCCGACCCTGACCCCCAGCGGCCAGCCATGAGGACCCTCCTCGCCCTCCTCGCTGCCCTTCTCCTCCTGGCCTCCCAGGCCCGGGCTCAGGCCCTGCAGGAGGCAGCTGGCCAGGTTCCCGCCCAGGACCCGCCTGTGGCCAAGGACCAGGACCTGCCTGTGGAGGAGGATGAGGATGAGGATGAGGATGAGGGTGTGTCCATCTCCTTCATGGGAGCCGATCGCTTTGCTCGGACAGTGACAGGTGAGGCAGGGGCCATCGCTGGGGTCCGGGTCGCACAGGGGGGCTGGCTGACGGCGTGTGGAGTTGGGCTCTAACAGGAGCGCGGGGTGCGGTGGCTGAGGAGAAGGTGCCCCAAGTCCAGGAGGAGGTTTGGGACACATGACACAAGCCTGTATGTCACAGCCGAGGGTCACCGAGAATGACGACAGAGCCAGCAGCCACGTCCTGTGATTACTGACACACACGAATCCCTGCCCATAGCCAGGTGGGGCTGTCTGTGGGGCGACAGGGGCTTCTCCCCCCGCCCCTGCGGCCTGAGCAGGAGCCCCGCTTCCCCCGCAGGAACTGAGGTCGCGGCCGCAGTGTTAAGGCGATGCCGGTGCCGCCGCCGCCGCCGCTGCCGCGGCAACAGGGTCAACAAGGTGCTGGAGCGATTCTCCGGGACCTGCAAGATCTTCGGCCGCCGCAGGAAGCTGTGCTGCCGCTGAGCGGGGCTCCCTCGCCCGGGACCTCTGCTTCCTCCCCGCCCTGAAATAAACCTCCGGCAATAATCTCGCTTGGGTGTGTGTCCCGTCCCCCGAGGCTTACCTGCCTGGTTCGCGTGCACCGGGAGTCGCGCCCCGAGGGGCCCCGGCTTTGCCTCTCCGCCGGGGGCATCTCAGGCGACGAGCAAGCAGACACGAACCTGAGTCCCGGCTGAGGCCCCTGGCACCCGTGACATCGGCTCACGCGTCACGAGGTTAAACAGAGTGACGTTTCTGGGGCATAGCGAGGTGTCTCTAGCTGCCAGGGAGCGAGGGCTCCATGGACTATGTACCTTGTTCTTTGATGTTTAAGGTACAGGTGAGCATTCGAATGTATGACTATTTGTCAGGAAAAGCGGGCGCGGGAGCCACGTGTCTATTTTCCCAGCTGTAGGAACAAGATAGGGTGAACTGACGCGTCCCTGTGCCACCAACAGGGACAAGGGAAGACTCCACCAAAAGCAGATGATCGTGACCAGCCCTGGTGGTGTCAACTCAAGACCGGAGAAGTGGGGAGGTTAGAACCGGGGCTGTTGGTGGTCATGCCCAGTGACCAGGGCAGGAATTGGTCCCCTCTGGACCCCAAAGGGTAGATTAGACCCATGTCCAATGAAAGATTTGGTCTCAAGTTGCTCTTTCTTTAAAAAAAAAATTGAGTCCACTCATTATGATAAACCCGTACTAATTTTAACAATATTCTACTACGAAATATGGTTGCAATAATGCCAATGAGGGGGTCTTCGTCCTGAGCGGAAAGGTAAGGTGCCATGGACCAGCTGACACACACAGGAGCCTTGTTTCCAGAAGACAAGTGTCTCTCTACCCTCCCTTCCCATATCCATGGCCACTGACATTCGTACAGCCACGATCCTGTCTGTCACCCTGAACTGTGTTGGACTCCTGGAACCTTTGAATTTGTCTTTGACCCCTGATCACTTCTATTTTGAGAATTTTTTTACCCTGAACAGCTAAGAAAGGGAAACAGTTTTATTGTAAATCTTTGTAAGTCTCCTGGGGCCCCATCCAGGACACAAAAACAGTAACACACGGAAGATGGAGCTTTATAAACTTCAGTGGGAAAGACACAAACCTCAGATATTAGCAAAAAAAGTTTCAAAAATTACATAAGAGAGGCAGGTGAAAGGCAGCCATACATTGGTGTTTCTCTCCCTTCCCTTCTCTCTGAAAAATAATAAACAAAAAATCTTTTTAAAAAATTACATAAGACTCCAAAGTACCTGTGTAGACACGAGAGAGAGAAATTACAAAGTCTAGAACTGACTTACACCACTTTGGACAAGGCGCTCACGCCATGAATTTAAGATTAAACCTTGCTAATCAATAGAGGTAAATCAGCCAAATCTTCCATTTCCCAAACACCGGCCAAACGGAAAGGACACTCAGATAAAGTAAATGCAGGAACATCTCAGTGATGGAGACGTGCTGTCCTGACTCATGACAGACTCCCAGCCAGGACCGCCCTGCCCTTCTGACCCTCAGATGGGGAAGATCAAACCGCACCCTTCGGGGGTCAGACTGCCTCCAGCCCCCCTAGGGCCCCGGGGCCCTGGCCACCAGTGGCTGTAGAAAATAAGGAGAGTGTTTTCCCCATGTCACAATGATCTGAACACGGGCAGCTGGGAGTGGGGAGCATGGCTCAGCCTTGACCCCAAGGGTTGGCGTCACTCCTGCTCCACCAACCACACCAAGTCACTCTCCTGTTCCCAGTCAATCACTCCCGACCTCCACACAGAAACGTTGAGAAAAACACAAAACACTAGCTTAGGGCATAGAGAAGGCAGTCCCGGTGATTGATTTAATTATTTAAACATGGTGCCCTTCCCAGGTTGTGTTGGAACTCCACGGATTGGCCACGCTCCGCCGTGAGAGGATCCGGGACATCTGGTGTCATCTTGACAAAATAAACTGCTACCCGGATCCCAGGCAGGAGGAAAGGGTGATAATATTGAGGGACAACAGGGCCTTTTAAACCCCTTCCGCTGCAGGTGGGCAACCTCTGGGTCCATACACTTCGGTGAGTGATGTGGGAACAACCTCGGAGGAGAACAAGAAATCAATGTCTGCTAAACGTCTAAGACGCGAGCTTCACCCGCACAACCTACTCCACGTTTTTCTGAAAAACATTCAACTATGAGCAAGATGACGTGGGTAAAAGAATAGTCATTTTTTTTATGCTTGGAACTGCAAACGTTCAGAAATAACCAAATTGTAACATTTAATGGCATTTTATTAATGAGAAAATAGTTGAAGGATGACGTGTGAAACTCAGGGACAGGACGACACTACAGAAACAGTGACGTGTTTCTGTTCCCACTGGAGTCGTAACGTTCAAGATGAAGCCCCGGACGAGCAAGGCAGACACAGGACGTGGGGACCTGCAGGGGCCCTTGTGCAGGGAGAGCAGCTCTTGTTTTCACTAGGCACCCGGCTGCGTTTTGAATTTTGTCCTGTGCGCATGAATTAATGTATTGATTTTAAAGATGAGACAGTTGAGAAGGGAGTTGCAGGAATTCCTCTGTGTTGGCTGTGTCTCCAAAAGGACACAAGGGACTGGTGGGCAGTGGATGCTATGGGCACAGGTCACCCTGATCCTGACACACACCTGTCCTTCACGTCACTCTGACCAGCTCCTTCCCTCTGTCCCACGTCACCTGAGCCCAAGTCACGGTCCCTCACCCACAGGAGCAGCCACCCAGGGCCTGAAAAGTTGCCTCACAGGGTGTGATGCCTGACCCTGCAGGTGGCCCTGCACCCACGGGGGAGGTCAGGTCCCAGGGCCGGGTCCCCACACCAGCAGGGCCCAGCGTTAGCACCAAGGGCCTTTGTCCCCAACTTGCTCACTGAGAGCTCTGTCCCTTGTCCACTGTGACCCTCAGAAGATAAACAGATGGGGAACAGAAAACTCACCAGGGTCCTTATCATCACTGTCACCTGAGACAGGTGAGGACACGCAGCACACACACTTGCTGGGAGGAAGGGGTGGGACCAGGAGCATCAAATGGGCTTTGAAGGGGACGTGGCCTTGGCCCCAGGCCAGCCAAAGGCCCAGCCTCTCTCTCTGTCCCAAGGTCCCTGAGCCTCCTGCCCTCCGGCTATAAGTGCAGGTGGCCCGTGGCCTCCCCACCACTCCACTGCCTCCGGCCTGCCCCTGGCCAGCCATGAGGACCCTCCCCGCCCTCCTCGCTGCCCTTCTCCTCTTGGCCTCCCAGGCCCGGGCTCAGGCCCTGCAGGAGGCAGCTGGCCAGGTTCCCGCCCAGGACCAGCCTGTGGCCACCGACAAGGACCCGCCTGCGGAGGAGGATGAGGGTGAGGGTGTGACCATCTCCTTCACCGGAGCCCATCGCCCTGCTCGAGGGGCTGCAGGTGAGCCAGTGTGCTATTGGGGGTTTTCAGAGGCTGCGTGGAGTCTGGGCTCTCACTGGAGCGTGTGGCGAGGTGGCTGAGGAGAAGGTGCCCCAAGCCCAGCGGGTGATTGAGGGAGGAGACACAGGACACAAGGGTGTGTGTGCTAGACCAGGATGAGAGGAAATGACAATCCTGCTGACCACACAGGGCCAGTAAGAGGTTCTGTCGTTTATAACAAACACTGAATCCATCCACCCTCACCAGGCGGGTGTAGTCGGCAGTGACTAGACAGGTCACCTCTCAGAAGATGCCCTTGAGGCCGGCTGTGCCTCCCCTCTGTCCCCTTCCCCCGTGTCTGACCCTGCGTGCCCCTCCCCAGGCCTTCCGAAAGTAACCCCAAAAGAGATCTGCTACTGCCGCAGCAAGTGCAAGAGGACCATCTTCGTCAAGTCTTCTGAGGGCATCGCCGGAACGTGTTTCATCTCCGGCCGTTGGTACAAACTGTGCTGTCACTGAGCTTTTGTGGCCCCCACCCTGGAGCTCCGGGAGGTCCCCCCGAAGACCCGGAAAAGTGTTTCACCCCTGCGCCTGCACCTGCTCTTCTTTCTAGCTCCACAATAAATGTCAAGCATGACCCTCGCCATTTGCCTTTTCCTATTTGTGTCATTCCCTTGTCTAGGAAATTCTGCCCTGAACGTCCTGGGGACCTGCACCCCCATGGCTTTCCCCATCACCCTGCGCCCACCAAAGGTCAAGGGCACAGAAAAGCGTTCATCATCTTCCTCAAAGACCCAGAGAAAGGAGCTCTCACTCCTTGCAGCTTGTCCCGTAAAGTTTCCTTTATGTCCCAAACGCGGTCCTCTCGGTAGCCAGCTCTCGGCATTGGAGTTCCTCTGACCTTGGACATGTCAGGGGTCTCCAAACATGACAACGCAAGTCTTACTTCAAGGTGCAGACCCAACCAGCGGCCGTTCTAAGGAACGGCCCACCCTCAGGCTCAGCGTCAGTCCAAAGCTCGAATGACGCATCCAGCATGTCCTGTCTCCCCCGTGGTTTCGCTCTGCCGGACTTGGGTCGCGTCTGGTTGACTCAGGCCCAGCCTGCGACCGGGTTGGCACCCCGGGTGAGCAGACTTCTCATTGTTAATGACCCTCACGCAATCGTAGCCGTTTTGTGAAAGTTCATCCAACTTCCAAGAGCAGGCTCGTGCGGGTTGGGACTTGGGTCCATCCCTAAAGCAGTCAGCATGACCAAGGTTCGGGGCGCCCTGTTTGCTGAGCACTGTCCTACCTTCCCCTTTACCGCTGGTGGCAGAGGCAGACCCGCCATGCCTGGGAGAGGCCACTTCCCTAAGACTTGCTGGGTGCACGGACAGCAGCTCTGTCTGTAGTTTTCCTCTGTGGTTAACATAGAGGCACGGACCTGCAGTTTAGAGTATATTTTATTGATTTTGCTGTTGCAGTGGTTCCAATTTTCCCCCTTTGTGCCCCCTCCCGCACCCCACCCCCTTAGTTCATGTCCATGGTGGTGCATAGAAGCTCTTGAGCTTCACCCATTCATAACGTCCCCCTGTCTATCTTGTTCCTACCAACGATGCTCCTTGATCTCCGCACCTTTCCCCCATTTCTCCCCTTTCCCCTCCCAGCTGATAACCCTCCCAACGATCCCCATACCTGTGATCCTGTTCCTCTTCTAGTTGTTTGCCTAGTTTTTGTTTTTATTTTTAAGTTTTTGGTTCTGTTGTTGATAGCTTGAGTTTGTTTTCATTTCATATTCATAGTTTCGATCTTTTTTTTTTTTTCTTAAATAAGTTCCTTTAACATTTCATATAATAAGGGCTTGGTGATGATGAACTCCTTTAGCTTTACCTTGTCTGGGGAGCACTTTTTCTGACCTTCCATTCTGAGCAATAGCTTTGCTGGGTAGAGTTGTCTTGGTTGTAGGTCCTTGCTTTTCATCACTTTGAATACTTCTTGCCAGTCCCTCCTTGCCTAAAAAGTGTCTTGGGGGGAAATCAGCTGATAATCTTGGTAACCCCTTTGTAAGTAACTCTCTTCTTTTCTCTTGCTGCTTTTAAGATTCTCTCTTAATCTTTAACCTTCGGCCTTTTAATAATGATGTGTTTTCTTGTGATCCTCTTGGGGTCCAACTTGTTTGGGACTCTCTGTGCTTCCTGGACTTGTATGTATGTCTATTTCCTTCACCAAATTAGGGAAGATTTCTTTCATTATTTTTTCATAAGTTTTCAATTTCTTGCTCTTCCTCTCTTATTTCTGGCACCCCTATGATTCAGATGTTGCCACTTTGGGAGATGTCCCTGGGTCTTCTGTTCTCTTCTCATTTTTTTTGAATTCTTGTTTCTGCATTCTGTTCTGGTTGACTATTTCATCCTTATGTTCCAAATCAGGGACTTGAACCCTGACTTCCTTCTCTTCACTGCTGGTTTCCTGTAGGTTTTCGTTATTTCCCTTAGTGTATGTAGCCTTCATCTCTTTTCTTATGCTTCTGTTGTACTCAGTGAGTTCTCTTAGCATCCTGATCACCAGTGTTTTGAACTCTGCATCTGGTAGGTTGGCTCTTTCCATTTTGTTTAGTCCCTTTTGGGGGGGTTTTGGTCTGTTCCTTCATTTGGGCCCCTGAAGCCGTCACACCTGAGTAGACAGAGGGGTGCACTCCGTCACACCGTGCTTCCCCCTTTGAAAAGCTCTCCTCCAAGTGTGGCAGCTTTTCCTCCTCCACACAAACCCGTGAGACGCGTCACTGGCCCTAGTTTACACATGGGACCTGGGCAAGTGACAGGCACTCGGTGTGGCAAAGTCACCGGGCGTCAACAGGGCACCAGTGCCCCCACGACTTCAGAGCACCAGGGAGTGACTGATATTTCCAAAGGCCTCACACGCTGTTTATCTCAAGGCTTCAGACTGTGGGAAGCCCACACGTCAAGGGAAAGGAGGGTGCAGCTTTGGTGGGGGTGGAGGCAGGGGGGGAGGTCAAACAGCAAGGAATACCTAACCCCAAGGAACATCTTGTGACCATTCATTTTATGCATCCACTTGGCTGGGCTACATGCCCAGGTTTTTCCTCAGACATCAGTCCGAATGTTTCTGTGAGAGAGTTTCCGGGGATGAGGTTAACATTTACATAGTGAACTTTGAGTCAATCAGATGACCCTCCATAACGGGGTTGGGCCTCCTCCAATCTGCGGCAGGCCCGAACGGAACAAAGACTGACCACATCACGTAGGAAGGAGCCTGCCAACAACTGACCTCAGGACTTGAACCGCAGCACCGGCTCTTCCTTGAGTCTCCAGTCTGCTGGTCTAACTCCCTCAGATTTTTGGACTCGTCCTCATGGGCACTGCAGGGTGACTCAGGGAAGAGCCTCAACAGGCCTCCTGAGGACACTGTGGGACCTGGTGACAGATGTTACCCTGAATCCTGGCCGCATGGTTCCCTGCGCTCCCTTCCCTCCAAAGATCCGTCATCATCAGAGTGGGTGACGTCCCTTCTGTGAGAACTTACCTCCTGCCAGAGGGTGATGTGTGACGCGTGACGTGATTGAGGCGACACAGGCAACCTGCCTGTGTGAACCTTGAAAACAAAAATGAAAAGAATGAGAGACCTACTAAGAAGAGCTCCTGGTGGCCAACTGGGATCAAGTTAAATCATTTTTTAAAAAAAGGCAGAGCCTAGCAGCCATCCCTTACAAACTGCAGAGGGAAAGGCCAGCACTGAACTGCCTGCCTGCACGGTGGTCTGTCAGCCGAGCCTCCCTTATAAGGGGGCTCCTGGGATCCTATTTCAACCAATAGGACTGAGGCTTTCCCACCCAATCAGAGCTGCACAGCTCTGCCCAATCGGAGCAACTCCATTCTGACCAATCAGGACAGTGCCTTTCGGACCAATCCAACTTCAAGGATTTGGAGTCCTCATTTGCATGAGGATGGGCCAATCAGAAAGCAGGGGGCCTTTTGCTCCTATAAACCAGCTTCCCTCTGGCCAAGGGAGCTGCTTTCTCTTCCCACCCAACCCTGAAGACTGCCCCTCCCAGCTGAGCCAAAACCTGAACTCCAGCTCATCAGAGCCATGCTGGTGCTGGTGTCACAGCCCTGCCATCGCGCCACTGCACCCCTGTTGGCATTGAAGTGGCACCAGCAACCATCAGTTGACACCCAGAACCAGTCTACACACATGCGGTGCTGGGGGGTCACTGTTGGTAACATTTCCCTCCCACAAGACTGGACAAGCTGGGAAGATGCAGAAGGGGGTGGGGTGTGGACAAGGAGGGAGGAAGAGGATCGTGGAAGCAGCTGGAGCCATGCTTGCTGAGCCCAGGACCTACTCACCGCCTTGCTTTTGAGAAACGTGCCATTTAGAATTAGAAGGAACCTGCAAGGACCTTCAGCCTGAGCTGAAGTTCTGGTCATCAAACAGGAAGGTGCGTACGTGGCAGGGGTGCGGGCGACCGTCTACACAGGCACGTGCAAGGTGCCTCAGGCAGAAGAAAACACAGCCTGCTTTCGTTTACGAAGCTTCCAGAAGAATGGGACCAAATCTTAGCAGATGAAAGTACAGAGCAAATTCCGTGGCTCCCAAGCAGACTCCCCCCCTAAGAACCTCTGGTTGGGCAGAGGGGGATTTTCATTCATCAAAGGGACAGGAGGTCTTAAAGGCTGGAAAACTGACAGCTGACCCAGCCTGCTGGTGAACCAGGGCGGGCAGCTCTCTGTTGGCCACCAGAGGGCGAGAGCATGGTGGCAATTGTCCCAAATTGTGTCAGAGCAGAGATCTCGGCCACTTCAGAGAGACCAATGTGACAGCGCAGAGAACTGAAAAGGGACACCATGACAGTCTCCTGCTAAGAAAAAAGCGTGAGGTTAATTTTTTTTTTTTTAAGATTTTATTTCATTATTTTTAGAAAGAGGGGAAGGGAGAGAGGCAGAGAGGGAGAGAGACATCCATGTATGGTTGCGTTTCACCTGCCTCCAGCCACAGACCTGACTGGAGACCTGGTTTGCAACCTGGTTCTGTGCCCTGGCTGGGGAATCAAACCTGCGACCTTTGGGTTCGCAGGCCGGCGCCTTACCCACTGTGCTACCAGCCAAGGCCATAATTTTTGAAATATACATTCTTCACTTAGAAAAGCGCTATCAAGTTGGTGCTTTTTGCCAATGGGTCTGAGGTGAAACCCACACACGTGACGTACAGGATTCCAGCACGCCGGGCTAGTTCTTCCTTCAGTGAGCTTCCTTGGTAGCCTCCCAGGCCAGTTGTCTCATTATTTTTCTTCGGTAACAAGAACATTTAGAGCCACAATGACCGTGTTGCGTTTCTGTCACCCAGCCGACACCTTTCTGCGCTGAGCTGAGCTTCCCAAGTTGCTCTTCTCTCTATCTGTGCAGTGGGCTTCACCACCATTGCTTAAGTGTGTCGAATGCCTGGTCCCATGGCCAAAAACATGGGTCCCTGGACATGGACCACAGAACATGGACCATCAAACACGGATCACTGAACCGGGGCCATTGAACACAGGCATCAAACATGGGTCCCTGGGCATGGACCATGGAACACAGACCACCAAACACAGGGACTCACTGGGCCTTGCAGGGCTCAGCCCAGATCACAGAACCTCCCAGTCTCCCCGGAGTCATGACTTCCATGTCACCACTGCTCCCCAAACCTCACACGGGCTCCCCACATTGGCCAAGTCCGACTCAGGCCCGCAGATGAAGGGCAACGGGCAGGGTGCTGCAGGGGCCACCGAAGGCCCACGCCGCCTGCTCATGTGGACAAAATTTATTTATTTATTTATTTAAAAGATTTTATTTCATTATTTTTTAGAAAGAGGGGAAGGGAGAGAGACATCAATGTATGGTTGCTTTTCACCTGCCTCCAGCCACAGACCTGACTGGAGACCTGGTTTGCAACCTGGTTATGTGCCCTGGCTGGGGAATCGAACCTGTGACCTTTGGGTTCGCAGGCCGGCACCTTAACCACTGTGCTACCAGTCAGGGCTCAAAATTTTAAAAACACGCTTTCCAACAACCATTTCAGCGTCAGACGGGGCCCGTCCGCTGACGCAGAAGGCGGCGTGGTCCACCTCGCCCTGCCTGACTCGCCGCCGTGGGGCTGGTGTGGGAAACCTGGCTGTGGACTTGACCCCACAGGCAACACCGTGCACGTCCCCTCCCGGGCCCCCATCTCCGTCAGGGGCGGCCAGGCCTGGTCTACCGCCCTTGCACCCCTGCAGGTGACAGCTGTGCCAGGGTGGACGCCTGGCTTGGCGGCTGTTGGCTGAAGGAGCCGGAGGAGGAGACCAGGCACCGTCCCCTCCCCTTCCAGTCGCCCCCACGAGACCAAGCCCACCCACAGCCCGCGGTTGCCAAGGTTGCGTGGTGAGCACGTGGCTCTGGAACCAGCGCGCCACCACACAGACGGCAGGTGACATGGCCGGCACAGGGAACAGGGAAGTAAATTACATGATTCTCACCCGCAGAAGCAGGTTCGCGGACAAATATTTACACACCGTGTTCGCAGCAGCATTATTTCCAAGAGTCGAAAGCCGCCCAAGCCTCCACCCAAGGGTGAAGGGACAAGCTGGAGTCTGTCTAAAACGTGCTCGGCCATCGGACAGGACGCAGGCGTGACTGGCCACCCTGCCCCCGAGCTGATGAGCTGCGGGTCCTGCCGGAGCCGCGTCCTTTTCACCTAGGGCCTCTCGCCGTCCGTGGGGCAGCGTTCGCGGGACTGGCCCCTCAACCCACTGGGTTCTTCACCCTCCGAAAGTTCCCGGGTCGTTACGGAGGAAGTGACTGAACTGCTCACTCTCCCCGCCTCTCTTTAATGCCAGCCTTTGCTCCCCCACGGCCGCCAGGCTAACCGCTCCTGCTGCGCGTGTACCGGTGACAGCCCCTCTCCCGGAGAAGAGGGAACTACGTATAGAAGACTGTCTATCAGAGGTGTGCAGGGCCCTCAAAACCAGATGCCCATCCACGCCCCGAACAGAGAGGAACCCCCCCAAGTCCACATGGCGCGAACATCACGGCCACGTCTCGTAGCCTTGGTTTTTCTGGCCCTAAGGGGCCTTAAAAACGTTGAGTTGGCAGGTTCCTCACGAAACATCCCGACAAACCAGATGTGAGAGACGCAACGTGGTTCCTGAGGAAACAGCGTGCCAAGGTCATGGAAGCTGGACTCACTTGGCAAATTAGTCTGAACTGGGCCATTTGGGGGAGGGGAGACAAGAGTTCTCTTAGGAAAGTTACACGTCCACCGTAGAAGTGCGTCTGTGTAGACACGAGATTCTAGCGGTTTGTTGTCTTTGGAGGTTTCGTTCCTATCGGGCCGGGACTGGATCCTGAACTCTGCTGATCTCCACCAGTGTCTGGCTGTGAGGCTCCCATCAGGCACTGCTTCCAGATTCACGCCGGTCCTAGGACCTGGGCTCGCTGGGAGCTGAGCCTCACAAGCTGAAGCGGGACCACTTGCTAGAAACTCCAGGGGAACCGCCACGTGACTCACGGGGGGCAATCTGCTGCCACGGGAGAGAGGGAGACACCCCACGTGCAGAGCAGGCCCTGGCCCTCCCTCCACTGTGGGCGCTGCGGCCAGGCCTCCGGACTCTGCTGGCCTGCCTGGCCACAGCACTCAGGACCGGACTGTCGCCTGCTCCAGCCACTCACCGTTGTGTGGCTTTGGTTTCCGTAGAGACAGGAGCCTCTTACTACTAAATGCCCCACCACTTGCCCCAAGGCTTCACTCTGGGGGCACCTGTGTCACTGAGACACCTGTTGCTGGAGCCAACCCACCCTCAGGACTGAGCCTGGTATCTGAAACTGATGTAGCAAAGCCCTTATCGGTCCTTCCGATGCTTCAACCGAAGGGTTAGCACGAATTTTGAGCTGGTTATCAGACCCAGTGAGGGCAAGTGGGTCTAACCCACACCCCTGTCCCAGGGACCCAATGGACACAGGAAGGGTGCTGCCCGGCCTGCTTCCAGCAATGAGGGACTTCAGAATGTTTTGTCTGGGCCCAGGCTGGTGGCTCAGTGGATAAGGCGCCTGCTGGTTTGATCCCCAGCCAGGGCCCATGACCAGGTTGCAAGCCAGGTCTGCAGCCAGGTCCGTAGCTGGAGGCAGGTGAAAGGCAACCACACATGGATGTCTCTCTCCCTTCCCCTCTCTCTAAAACTAATGAATAAAATCTTTAAAAAAAAATTAAAAAGTTTTGTCTGATCTATTTTTCTTCCCTGAAAGAAAAACCCTGATCGAAGAGGAAAACGAGGAAAGCAGAGGCAGGGAAAGCACGCAGGAGCCCCCGAGGACCCCGCTGCCCTGATTAGCATCGCGAAGGTTGCAGACGAGGAAGTGACCTGTGCTCCTCGTGACGAGCCTGGGAACTTCAGGTTTTGAACCTTCCAGTCCTGCGTCAGTGCCCAGATAGCACATCGGTTCGCTGCGTGACTCACTCCGACCTGCAGATAACCCTGCGATTACCCCCCGCAGGACTCACGTTGCCGGGCCGCCTGACCCCCTTATCCCAGGTCATCGGACAAGCCCAGACCCCCTGGCATCCGTCACCCAGCTTTTGCAGCTCATGCTTCCAGCCCAGCGTGTCAGAAACACGGCCTCAGCGCAAAGGGCGCAGGCCTGCACGTTAGGCCGCCAGCCCCCAGTTGCACGTGTCCCTCTGGCCGATGCCCCCGCGCCCAGGTGCGCCCAGGTGCGCCCAGGTGCGTCCAGGTGCGTTCGCTGCCCGAGCACCCGGGTGCGGGGCAGAGGGAAAACTTGTAAATGTGTTTGCACGTTCCCTTGTGTACGTGCAGAGGATAAAAACTAAGAGCCCAAAGCCTACAAGGAAAGTGACTAAACATTAACAGTCTTTACCTCCGGGAAAGCAAGGGGGTCGGGTGAGAGAGCAGTAGAATCCCACCTGTGCCTGTTCTGTACTTTTTATTCCGTTGGAGGATTGTCTACACAGGGCGTCGTGGGCTTTTCTAGGATTTTAATGTACAAGAAGAGCTTTATGCCCTGGGCTCAGCTGTTGAACTACCGATTAATGGTAGGAAACCCCTGCACCCCCGAAGAAAAACCCACGGCAGGAGTTTCAGGGGATACGTAACTGTGTTTGCTGGTGTGGGGAGAACAGGTCCAGGCTCCCCGGCTCCGGGAAGGGGGTCAACTTCCCGAGACCCGCCCCAGCCGTGTCTCCTGGTGGCAACCCCGGCCCTGCAGCTCTGACGGCTGCCCCCCTGGAAACCGGTCCTTCCACGGAAGCAACCCGTAAGGCTCTTCAGAAATAGCAAAGTCATGACAGGCAGACAGGCTGGGAAACACTTCCCAAGACGCAGGAGAGGGTGGAGACCTGAGCGTGAACCCCTGTCACACATGACCCCTGTGTGCGTGTGGGATGTTCAACACGTAAAGGAGTCTGGGGGGAACCTGAATGTGAGCTGCATCATGTTACAGGATCACTGCTACGTTTCTTAGATGTGGTGAGAGTTGGTGTTTTGGGGGGTGATAGAGCTGGTCTAACCCTGATCTGGGGGGCGGTCACACACATCTATGCATTTCTTTGCGTTCCAGACTGTACACCAAAAAGTTAACTTTACTGGAGAACGATTGTTGACTGTAAGTTTACATTATTTTTTAAAATACATTCCCCATTCTGTTGCTAGACGGGAAGCCGCCGAGGGTGGCAGGTGCGAGGTGGCCTGGCCTCCCCCCCGCGCCGGCCGCCTGGGCCCCAGGACCCCCGCGCAGACTCCCCGTCCTGGGAAGCCCACGGGCGGGCGGAGCGGGTCACGGCAGGAAGTGGCTGGGGGTGGCTGATGGGAATGGAGAGCAGCCCACGCAGAACTGGTTTTTCTTCTCCAGGTCTCGCCCCTCCCCGGCTCCACGCCCCAGGGCCCGGGGGGTGGGGGGGTGACTCATCCCGGCACTTGCTGGAAAGCTTCCCACCGGCCCTAAAAAGCAGGCCCCAGGCGCGGAGCGTGGCCGGGCGGCCGCTGGGCCCTGGGACAAGCGCAGGGCCGGGAACCCAGCTCGCGAGCCCCTCCCAGCGCGGGGTCCCGGGTGCCGGGAAGCGAAGGCCACGTGGGCAGGCGGGTGAGGCCCTCCCCGGCCTGAGCGAGTGCCGGTCTGGTGGTGACCCCGTCGCCCGCCCCCTCGCACTGTTTGTCTTGTGCCTCCGAACGCCCGCGGTTAGTCTCCCGGGGTTGTGTTGTCCGCCGTCCCAGACGCCCTTCATCCAGCAAAAGCTGTTGCTGTGGCCTCACGTGGACCACGGAAGCCCTGGGCTGCTGACGGGGGCCAGTGTCCCCGCCAGGTCTTGTCGGCCCTGGGGGGCCCCCACGTGTCCCTGAGGTGCAGCAAGTGCTTGTGAGAGGGTAGTTCTGAGAGGCTGTGGACGGCAGCGTGGGCCCCGAGAAAAGCCGCCCTCAGCAGCCCTGACCCAAGCCGGCGTCGTGACGTGGTTGTGACGTGGTTGTGACGTGGTTGTGACTGCACACGTCGCCTGTGCCAGGCGGGTTCACTCCCCAGTGAGGAGCCCGGTCCGCACCCAGGTCTGCAGGGGACCAGAGGCCCGTCACCGGCAGGGGAGTGGGGGGTAAAGAGTGTCTCTCCTCGTCCCCACCTTCGCCGTCTCTGGGCCGCACCCTAAGGATAGAAGGGGGACTGTTTTAAACCACAGAATCACTCCTGAGCTGGTATCTTTCCCAAGGGCCCTGACCTAGTGTTCAGCCCTGGAAAAGAGGGAACTTCTGACACGCGCAAGCACAAGGATCAACCTAGAACTATGCTGAGTGAAATGAGCCGGTCACAGAAGTACACGTGCTGGGCGACCCCTCCCCACGTCCGGCAAAGCCCCAGGGGTGAGAGCAGAGCTCTGGCCGCCAGGGGCTGGTCGGGGGGCTGGAGGGGGGGGCAGGAAGTGCCGAATGGGAGAATGGACAGGTTCGCCTGGAAAGGTGGGAAGGTCCCACTCGGAGAGGGGACGGAGGGGGTTGCCACCGCACTGCCCACGGCAAAGTGGTTACATCGGTGACTTCGGTTACGCGTATGTCACTGCAACTTCCAAAAACAAAGTTTTCCCAAAGTATTCCACCGCAGAGGGAACACAGACATGGCACCGACGCGTGGTCTAAATGAGGCGGATCCAAAGAGCTGGAAAGCTTCTCTTTGCTCCTGAGCACGAGGACAGCTGAAGGCCATGCCCAAGGTGACCCTTCCGGGTGAAGCACGGACTGGAATCCAGGCGTCTAGCGCAGGAGCTGGCCTGGACCCGGTGGGGTGGGGGGGCAGGCTTGCCAGTGGGGTACCGGCCGGGAGGGGGGCTCTGGCTCCCGTCCACCTGGCCAGGCGGAGCCTCCGTCCGACACACAGAGCTGAGCGGACTCTGGGGAGGGCGCCCGACTTGGGCCTGAAACTGGCTCCGCCCCACGGAGGAAGGAATGTGTCTCCTTTGAACCTCAGCAGGTGGGGCCCGTGGCAGGTGCGACCAGCCCCGCCCCGTGGCTGCACCCAGGCCTCCTGCTGCGGTAAACACGCGACACAAACAGCCCTGGGCGGGTGAGAGGTGACCTGGAGACCAGCAGGCCAAGGACGTGACCGTGACGGACGGCCGCCTAGGTCCGGTGCCAGCCAGGGCCCAGGGAGAAGGGCTAGAAATCCCACCCACCGTTGCTGAGTCGGGGGCGGCCTTGAACCAGAGCCGAAGCCACCGGCGTAGAAATGTGCCGAGTGGGGACAGGGACGTGTCCTCGCGCCTGCCCCTCCGGCCCCTCCCCTCCCCGAGGCACATGTGTCCCCCCGGGGTGGGTGCTTCTCTCCTGAGACCTTCGGTTTTCCTGAACCGCCTGTGTGACCGTCACGCACCCTTGGATGGTGACAGGGGCCAAGGGTGCTGCCCCGCAGTAAACTGTCCGGGTGGCCTTGCTCCAGGGAGCAACACGGGGTCGCTCGAGGGGCTGCCCGGCGCCTGTGCCCCGGGGCCTCGCGTCCCTTCCCGGACCCGTGTGGGCTGCGTGCGGCTGCCCGGGGCGAGGCAGCAGGCGGGGGCGTGCACACGTCACCAGGTGCCGGCAGCGGGGACAGGAGCTGCTGACGGGATGCGCAGGCAACACTGGTCTGCGTCACCGCAGCTGCTGCCAGGGAGCCCCAGCCCGGGGGCTGCAAGGCCAGCATCGGGGTGTCGCAGTGGGGGCCCTGCAGGGTCCGCAGGCAGGAGCCTCAGGACTCTCCTCAGTGCTGGTGGGGGGGGCAAGCGGGGGGCAGCCGCTTTGGGGGACAGTTGGGCAGCTTCTTACCCAGGTCCCCGCGCGCAGAGCACGACCCCGGGACTGTCCCACCGGGCGTTCACCCCAAGGGGTCGAAACGGCGCTCACACCCGAGCGTGCCCGGGACGGTCCCAGCACCTTCGTCCCCCAGGGCGCGTGGCCGCGACCGACACGCCCTCCCGTAGCTGGACGGGGAACCGCACACTGGCTTGGTCTCCGCGCGGAAAAGGAAGGCGTGACCGCGTCACGGGAGCCAAGAAGGAGCCTGAGATGCCCGTGACTAACGACAAACTGAGAAGCCCCCACACACCCGCTGTGCGATTCCTCCTCTGTGACGTCCTGGAGAGGACGCAGCCGTGGGGCCGGTGACCGGTGGTTGCATTGGTGACAGGGGTTGAATAGCTGGAGCCCGGGGACCTCGGGGCAGCGAACCTTCTCTGAGCGACACCGCGGTGACGGGCCCACGTCAGTACGTTTGTCCAGACCCGCAGAACGGACAGCGCAGGGTGACCCCCCTGTCAGCCCTGGGCCCTGGACGAGGGTGCCATGTTCGTGCAGGCTCCTCAGCTGTGACCAATGTCCCACCTGGCGGGGTGTTGATGATGGGGGAGGCTGTGCATGGCGGGGAGGCACATGGAAAATCTCTGTTCCGGCCCCTAAATGTTGCTGCGCGTCCGAAACTGCCTGAGACAATGAAATCTTGGTAAAATGTGATAGAATTGGCTTGTCCATTAAACTATATTTGCGAGACATCAATTTAAAAGGAAGGGAGGGAGAACGGGTGGTGGCCACCGCAGGGGACAGTCCCCGCAGCCCCAGGGACTGAGGACACGGCCCCCGCCTGTCACCCTCTGCGGTGTGACAGGGGGAAGGACCCCCGTCTTCATCAGGGAGGAGAGTGGCTTGCGGTGGGCAGCCCTGGCTCGCTGCTGCCCCAGGGCCACTTCACAGGCTCTGCGGGCCGTTCTACCCAAGGGGCCTCCTCGGCAGGAGCCACCTCCTCCAGGAAGCCCGTCAGAACTGCTGGAGGGCGAGGGAGAAACGGAGGTGCAGCAGGAGCGGGAGGGGAGGGGGCGTGGGGTGGACGGTGGCGGGTGGGCGAACCAAAGAGCATCTGTTTGCGCAGAGCGTGGCCACGGGACAACCTGGGGACTGACTGGGGGTGGCGCTGGGTGAGGGAGGGGAAGGGCAGGACGGTGGGAGCAAGTGTGACAGGCAGTAACAAACCAAAGGGAAAGGAATCCGGCTGCGGCTGGCCGGCCTCGGTGCTCAGATAAAGGACACGGGGGCACTTATCACACCTCCCGCCGGTTGCGACACCAGCCTGGGAGGTGCAACCCCCGCCCTATAAACAGGCAGCCGGGCAGCCTGGGCTCAGTCTCGGGCCCCAGCCCCGCCCGCGCCGCCACCATGAGGCCGGCGCACCTGCTGCTGCTGGGTCTCTGCCTGCTGCTCTCCCAGGTGGCCCCAGGTGAGCTCGGGGACCTGCTGGGCGCTGGGGCGGCAGGGCTGGGAGCACAGCTGCCCCCGTGACCTGGGGGGAGCGGCCAGGCGGCAGCCCCAGGGCTGAGTGGCCCAGTGGCCCCCTGAGCCCGGGGTCTGCAAGGTGCCCCCTCGCACACGGAGAAGGAGCCCTGGGGACTCGCATGCAGGCTGACAGCCCCGGGCCCTGGGGCCACCCCACTGCAGCAGGTGGCTGTGCCTGGCTCCCTACAAGACCCTGAGGGCTCCATGCCCCCCGTCCTGGGCTGGGACACGGGGCCAGGCCGGCACCTCCCAGCCCCACCAGGTCTTGGGGGTCTAGGAAGGACACTGTTGAAGGTCACCAACTCCCCTGTAAGGCAGCCCCTCGCCCAGGGCGGCCAGCTTCCTATCCAGCTGGCGAGGTGCAGGCTGCCAGCCCTGGGTCACGGGCGGGGCCCGCAGGGGCCCTGCTGCCAGCAGGTGCTGCCCGCCCCTGCCGCCAGGCCGGCCCACCGGTGCCCTTGACTCATCGTGTGCAGGCGGCCGGACCCACAGGTGGTCTGAGACCCTCCCTGAGAATCCCCTCCACGCGGCCAACAGCACATCTTCCCGGGGCGGCGCTCTGTCCTCTGGGCCGAACGGCCACGTCCCTGACGCAAGAGTGGGCAGGGCCTTTGGAGGGGTCGGGGGTCTGCAGACACCTGTCCCAGCCTGCCTGCCGCTGCTGACCCCGGGCCTGGAGGGAGCCCCACACCCTGGGTGTCCGGTTCCACCTCTGCAGGGCGGGGCACCTGCCCGAGGCTCCCGGGCTCTGGACTGCTCCCCAAGACCCAGTTTTGCCCTCCCCAGCCATCGCTCGGCCAGGCCGGCTCCTCCTTTGCTCCAATGATGCCTCGATTTCCCCACCTGAACACGGGGACCAACGTCTGCTGACACAGCGTTTCCTGTCTTAGGGCCGGGACCCCTGAAAGAAGTGGGGCACCCGCTGTAGAGAGTGGCAGCCAGGTGCCCCCAAGGCTGTGCTCCGCTCTGCCGGGCGGGCCACGCGTGAGGGCTGGGGGCTCCGATCGCCTCAGAGGCTCCGCACCTACGCGGCCACCAACGCGTGAGGCATCCAGGTCGCGGGAGGGGCCCCAGGGTATTTGTGACGCTGGGATTTTCGGGGTTTGGTGGATGTGGCCGTCGGGGGTGGGGGAGAGCTCCCGCCCCCTGCTTCACTTTTCAGGCGATGGCTTAGGCTGTCGGCTGTGGCTGCTGCCACCGGGGTCCCGTTTGCATGGCTGCCACGGGGACTGCTGGCGGCTGGCTCTGCGGACCCTGTGCAAGGTCAACGTCATCACCCGCCCCCCCGGGCTCCGAGCACGGGGTGGGGGCCACGCTGCCCAGGCCTGCTGGCTCCCCTGCCACGTGCGCCCTTTCCCGGAGGGGCCATTACAGCTCCTTGGGCCAACCTGGTCGGTTCACAGACGGGGAAACTGAGGCACGCGGGAGTCGGGGTGAATGCGAGTCTTGTGGTCACTACAAGGCATGTAACACTCTCCCTTAGCTGTTCCCAGCCCGGGGGGAGAAAATGAGTTGCCCACGTTTGTCCCGTACACGTGGTCTTTCTGTGAAGACAGTCTGACGTCCAACGGACAGACATGGTGACTCAGGTCACTGAATCACCCCCGGGCACACCGTGTTTAGAATCAAGATAGTTTGAGGGGTCCCCTCCCTGTCCCAGCAAATATTTGGTTCACAGCTCCTGGGCCTGGCCCGGCCACACAGCCTGGAGCTTCCGGCCCGGGGCTCGGGGACCAGACCCGGGCAAGGGACCTGCGGCCGGAACAGAGTCGCTCTCTGCACGCGTGTGCAGCGGTGGCAGCGGCAGGTGTGACCCGGCGGCGCCCCGCGTGAGGGGCCGGGCGGCTTCTTGGGGAAAACTGAGACGTGGAGGGACAGAGGGGACCAATTTCATGTTCACGGTATTTTAAGAAACTAAAATCCAATTCCTCCTTGGCATTTGAAAATCAGGACACGTCCAGAATATTTAGAGTTTCCGTCTTCTCTTACAAACACCAAAACGTAGCAGCAGCGAGTTGCTTCCCCACGGGGAAGTCGTGGGGGCCGCCACCGCCTCTCCCGGCTCACGTCCGCACGTCACGTCCGCGGCCACCGCTGTGGGTGACCCAGGGGACAGCCTGAACCAGACAGTGAGTGACAGCGAGAGGTGGGGGGCACGATCCGGACGGAAAGGGCCCGGGTGTGGAAGGCCGGAGATGACAAACAATGGCTCCCCCTTTTGACTGGGACCCGACAGCGCCCGCGGAGACGGATCACCACGGTCCCCGATTGGTGGAGACATAACTTGGCCAACGTCGCAGGACTGGTCACGGGGAGCAAGGGCGGAGACCCGGCCCCCCACCAGGCCCCACGCTGCTACCTCTCAGGAGCCGGGTGCGCCCGGGCTGAGCCGTCGTGGGGGCCGGACCTGTGCCGACCAGGTGACACCTTCGGTGGCCCTGGACTCAGATGACGGCCCAACAGGCTGAGTGGAGAAGAACGGGGTGGCACTGAGGACCTTCCGTCCCCCAGGAAGCCCCGCTGTGCCCCTGCTGTGCCCCTCCGCGGGGGTCAGCGGCCTGGCTGGGCAAAGCTAGCCCAACTCCCGGCCAAAGTGCCACTCATGCCCCACGTTCTTGTTCCCTTGTTCTCTTCGACGCCCTGTGCCTGCCTAGGAGCCTGGGCCTCAGGTCCCCCACCTGCAGAACGAGGGCGCCGGCGAACGACTCCCAGTTCCAACATTCTGTGGCCCCCGTCCCCACCCGCCGGCCCACACCGCTGGCCCACTCCGCCGTCCCCACCCCGACCTGCTGGCCCGAATTCCTTGCGCCCGTCAGGCCTCAGGCAGCCGCCGGAGGAATGTGCCTCTGGGTCCCATCCACAGCGGGCGCCTGGGTGTGACCCGACTCTCCCCACGCGGGGCGCAGGGTCCTCGCCGCCCCGACACAGCCTGTGGGCCCCACAGCGAGGAGGGCGGTCCTGTGGGTGTCGCCTCACTAACCACCCCCAGCTCTCTGCTGGGCGGGGACAACGCTTGGTGGCCGTCCCCATTTTAGACTCATCCCCATGTCACAGGCTGGCGTCCAACCGGGAGTCCCAGAGAGGCTGCCTCCTCAGACACCCGGACGCCCCAGGCGGGACTCGGTGACGGGCTCAGGGAACTTTACCAGAAGGGCCGGGATCACCCCCGGACAGCGAGAGGCTGCGGGTGCGCAGGGACCTCACGCGCCCTTGTCTGCAGAGGCCTCGGGCCCCAGTTCCCTCCGGGCCCCAGTTCCGTCCGGGCCCCAGTTCCGCTGTTCTGCAGGAGAGGCCGGATTCTGCCCTGGTAGCTTTCAGGGAGTGAGAAATGCAGTGTGACCCACCGGCCTCTGCTGCTGGCTGAGCACCGCCCCTAAGGTGACAGGTGGCCTCCGCCTCGGGGACCGCAGTGCGAGGAGACCCACCCTGGGGGACAGCCCTCCCCCCAGGGTGACGCCCAAGCAACTGCCACCTTGTCCTGACCAGGGACAGAGCCTCCACTGGCCGAGAAGCCCACCCGCACCTATGCCCATTCCTGCGGGCTCGCTGCCCGGGGCTGAGTCCGTGCAGGGACCGCCAGGCCGCTCACCCACATGTGAGCACCTGCGTGTGCCCGTCCCACACCCCACGGCACGGGTCTCGTCCGCCCGTCTGGCCCCGACCTCCCGGCCTCTGTCCTTGGAAGTCCTGGCAGTGGCTGAGCGTGGCCTCCTCTTCCCCGACACGTGTCCTCTTAGCTCCCGTACGCCTGGTCGTCTTCTGAAGCCAGAAGTTGTAGGTTAGAGCATGGTGATCCTTTTCCTCCTCACGCTCTTCTTCCTGTTCTGCGGGTCCGGGTGTGTGGCCGGAAGTAGCCTTGTGGCCACAGAGCAGAGTGGGACCACAGCGACCGCCACACCCGCCTCCCTTGAGGCTACTGAATGCGTCCCGGCTTTATCCTTCCGAGTCTAGATTCTTTCTGCACCTTAAGAAATCTTTTTAACCCAGAGACCTGAAGGGAACCTTCAGTAATTGTCTCCTGTGGGCTTATTGCAGTGTCTTTTACATTTAGCTTATGAATGCGTGTGCGTGTGTGTGTGCGTGTGCGTGCGTGTGCGTGCGGTGAGCTTAGGTGAAAGTTTTTACCATACGACTATCCAGTTGTCCCAGGACCAGGTACGGAGAGGGGGAGCATTCTCCCCGCTCAGCCCTGTTACCCCCCAGCCAATTCTCCACGCACGCCTGGGTCTCCGGCTGCATCCTTTACGCTGGTCCACCGCACATTTGTGTCTTTCTGCCTTCACCACGTGGCCTCATTACCGTGACTATAATTAGGCGTGAAATCCAGTAGGGCAAGTCTTTCTACCTTCTTCTCCAAGACTGTCTTCATTTTCCTTGTCCCTTTAAATCTCCGTCTAAGTGTTACGTTCATCTGGCAAGTTTCACTGAACGAATCTTTTAGGATTTTCAGACTATTGTGTTAAACCTGTAGATTGAGGAAAATCAACATTTTAAAGGTAACTAATCTTTCAATACTTAAAACAGCATTTTCGCTTATTTAGGTCTTCCTTAACAAACATATTTTATTCCTTATAGAGGCACTGCACCTATTTTCTTAGAATTGTAAGTAGAAATTGGCTATTTTATGATATTCTGTATGATGTTTAATTTTTTCTATTGGTTGATAGTATACAGAAGTGAAATCATTTTTTTCCTTATTTGCATATTGATCCATGCAGCCAACTTGCTCAGTTTTCTTATTAATTTCTTTTGGACCGTCTACCTCTAACCATCATGCCTGCAAATAGCGACAATTTATTTCTTCCATTTCAACACTTATACCTTTTATTTACTTTTTCTTACCTTAATCCCCTAGCTAGTGACTCAAGAACAGAGTTGAATGAACGGATGACTACCTATGTGGGTCTTACTGACAATCTCAAGTGGAAAGTTATCAGGTTTGACCTTTAAGTGTTTACTCTTTGTTGTAGGCGTCTGTACATATTCTGTATCATATTAAGGAAGTTCCCTCTAGTTCCTTATTTGTTCAGCTTTTTTATCATAAATAAAAACACTGGCATTTTCTCCAGCATTTTTCTGCATCTATGGAGAAAAATCATATGATTTCTTTTCCTTTATTCTTCATAGGCTTTGACAACTTTTCAGATGTTAAATGAAACCTTGGGCGTGTGCAATAAACTGCACCTCATTTTATTTTTCTTACTGAGATTTTACTTAGGATTTGTTTGCCTCTGCTGGTCAGGGAAGTTGGGCTATAGTTTCCTTTCCTTTCCTGGAATGACTAACCTTGTTAGAGGTTGGTAGTCAGACCATGTCGGCATCACATCACGCCATGAACTGGTGAGCGTTCTTCCTTTTTTACTCTGAAAAAGAGTTTGCGTAGAAACTATTCCTTACGTGTTGCTTGTTAGAATTAGCTGATGAAGCCATCCTGGCCCAGAGTTTTATTCATGGACTTAAGTTCTTTGACGGTAATGGGACTATTTAGATGTTGTCATTCTCATTTGTTTATTTTAGTAAGTTGTATTTTTTCTAAGAATTCTTCTATCTCAACTAAATTTTCAAGTTTGTCCATGTGAATATTCTATTTTTCCCTCCAAGTGTGTACATAGGAAATTATTACTGTGGCAACTAACTGCAAATTTTCAAAGTTGCAATGATTTTATTCTTATATGAATAAGATATGCTGCCCTTGACTTCATTCCTGTCTGCTCCCAAATCTTGACCCAGTAATTCTTCAGTTCTCTTGACTAAAATTTGAAAACCAGTGATCCAGAAGTTTTCAATTCTTTACTGCACATTGAATTTATCTGAGGATTTTTTAACTATTTTATTTTTAGAAAGGGGAAGGGAGAAAGGTAGGAAGAGAAACATCAATATGTGGTTTTGCCTCTCCCACACCCCCAACTGGGAACCTGACCTGCAACCCAAGCAAGTGCTCTGACTGGGAATCATAAATATTTTATTTATTATTTCCAGAAAGAGAGGAAGGGAGAGAGGGAGAGAAACATCAATGTATGGTTGCCTTTCACCGGCCTCCAGCTATGGACCTGGCTGGAGACCTGGCTTGCAACCTGGTTCTGTGCCCTGGCTGGGAATCAAACCAGTGACCTTTGGGTTCACAGGCCGGTGCCTTATCTACTGTGCCACCAGCCAGAGCCTGAGGATTATTTTTTAATTCCAATCCATAGACTCCACCCTAGAACAAATATATCTATACTTTTACGAGTATCCCTGCCGACTTTCATGTGTGCGCAGCATGAAGGGCCACTGGCCTGAACCACGGTGTCTCCACCTTGGCACCACTGACACTGGGGCCGGATGGTTGTGTCAGCACCGCAGCTACCTAGCTGCCTCTCTGCCCGCGAACCCTCCCACAGCCCCTCCCAGCTGTGACAACCAACAGTGACCCCAAACGTCGCCCAGTTCTGAGTCACCGGACACCCACGGGTCCAGGCTGGATGGGATGGCTGCAATCGTTCTCTGGATTAAACGAAAGCGCAATTCCAGTCCGCACGGTAACCACGTCTCCAGCAAGCAGAGCTACGTGACGTTAGAAGGCAGCTTTCCAGGTGGCGGTGACCTCTCTTGCCAGCAGCTGGGGCGGCCGTGATGACACACCACTGCGCGGGTCCCGTAAACAACAAAGATTTCTTGTCCTAGCGCCCGGGAGGCTGGAAGTTCAGGCCCAGGGTGTGGGTGTCGGGGGTTCCTCCTGAGACCTCCCTCCTCAGAGGGCAGGCAGCCCCTTTGCGGTGGCCTCACGAGGCCTGTCCAGGGTGCGCGTCCCCCCAGCTCCTGCGCATCCAACTCTCCAAATCGCCTCTTCTTATCAGGACACCCAACGCAGTGGACGAGGATGGCTCCTAGGACCCGGTCCAACTGTAATCACCGCTTTAAAGGCGGCATCTCCCACCAGCCGCACGCGGGGGCCCTGGCTGGGTCGGAGCTCACCATAGGCTGTGGGGTTGGGGGCACCGTTCCATCCACACCGGTGCAGAACAATGGCCTGAGAGGCGCTTCCCCGGGGCGCAGCTTTGTTCTCACACCTTCCAAGTCGGAGACTCTGCCCCTGGGAGGAAGGCAGAATAAACCCAGAGGAAGAGAAGAGTGGAAGCTGTAAGGCGTAGCGGGCATTTCAGCCGGGCGAGGACCGCAGTTCCCTGCAGCCGCTGGGGGGGTGGGCAGCCCGGCAGGGCTGGGGGCAGCTGGACGTGCTGGCGTTAGAAAGACACGTGAGCATGGCTGTGAAACGGGTTCGTGAACAGAAGGGAGGGCCTCGCGGGAATGACCTGTTGGTTCAAAGCCGGCGAGGATGAGGGGATCCCAACCCTCGTCGCCGGCAGGAGGAGTCAGCCGCGCACCAACATGCCTGACGGGAAACATGCGTGCTCCTGACACGCCTGGCGGCCTGGATCTGGCCCCAGCAGGACAGACCTCAGCGGGCGGGAGCTGCTCACACGCGCCTCCAGGAGCAGCCCCCGAGGTCACGGGGTTGGGGGGCAAGGGTCCCGGCAGACAACTGACGCACTTTCCGGGGGCTGCCCGTCCGGCTCCGCGAACGGACGTCCTGCAGGGGAGCTGGCTGCAGCCCCGAGTCTGAAGCACGTTCCCCCTCCTCCAGGTGCCGGCCTCATAACCCTGTTCCGCAGGTACCCCGAGTACCAGTGTGCCAAGAAGGGGGGGACCTGCAACTTCTCGCCCTGCCCACGTTTCACCCACATCGACGGCGCCTGCTACATGGGGCGGGCCAAGTGCTGCGTCTGAGCGGAGCCGCGAGGACCGTCTGTAAGTGGCTGTGGTGAGAGGGAACCTTTTTTTTGAAAACACACCCCCTTCGGACCAAATGCTTCTCGGGGCTCCTTTCGGAAGAGGTAAGGGGGGCGGGGGGCTAGGAGTGAGCCGGGCCGGACGCAAAGCCTTCGAGATGAAGGGGGCGGGAGCCGTGCCACCTCCTCCTCTTCCTGTCACCAAACCAACGCTGGGCCTCCAGGTCTGTGACGCAGCTGCCGGCCTCCCACGGGGGCCCAGTTCAGCCCCCACAGCGGCCTGGCGCCTCCGCAGGGCCAGACGGACACCTGCCCCCTTCCTGGGTCCGGGACCCCGGCTTGGTCAGTTTGAGCTCCTGAGAACTTCCGGTCTGACCCTAAACTGGTCCCTCTTCAGTCTCGCACTCTAGGCCCAGCGTCCAGGTCCCCGAGGGAGATTTCTGGCTCCTGTCGCCCGGTTACCCGGCCCTGAGAAGGCGCCTGGTCTGAGCCCTGCCGCCCGCACTCCTGCGCCCACCAGCCTGCCCCCCCTGCCCCCCTGCAGCGGGGAGCCTGGGTCGCCCCCTTCCTGCCAATAAATGTCTTACACGTGATGAAGCACCGCTGTGTCTGAGGGGCTTTGGCGCTTTCCTTCCCTCCCCGGCGCCAGGGGGGCAAAAGCGCCCAGGAAAGTGGCCCGGGATAGAAACCGGGTTGATTCAGGCGGGAACCGCGGGGGCCCCGCATGCTCAGTGCCGGTCGCCCCGCGCGGCTTCCACGACAGAACCCGGGGGAGGGAATCCCAGGTGGGGCTGGAGATACGGGGACACTTTGTGAAGTACGTGACGGTCTGTCTGGCCGCTATGTTGTACACCGGACACGCGTACCAAATGGTTGCATGTAAACGGTGCGCGATACAAATGTTTTTGGAAATACAATAAAGCACGTTTAAACTGTTGTAAAACACTGCTGAGGAGCCCTGCAGGGCCCCTCCGTGCCGAGATGCTTCGGGGTGCTGTGGGCTGCCGGAGCTGAGGTGACGGCCGGCTCCCGGTCCCCAAGGCCTGGCCGCCACCCCTGCCAGGCACTTCGGGGCAGGAGGCCACCCTGCCAGGAGCCCCTCAAGGGACCAGAAGCACATTCGAGCCCGCCAGGCCCCCGACGGCACTGCCTCTGTCAGGAACACGGGGACAGGACGCCAACAGCTTCTGGGAACAGGCTCAGCACCAGAAGGACGAGGAGCCTCACCGCCCTTCCCATCCGGGTGCCACCAGGTCCTGGGGGTCCCGTCACTCCCGGCCGCAGGAGGGACCCTCCCCACACGTTTTCGGAGGGACAGCAGCAGATACGCACTGTCCTCCACCTCACGGAGCCCCCGGCCCTCCCGGGATGAGGCCCCGCACCTGTCCCCTCTGTGTCCGCTCAGCACGACCCTCAGAGCGGCCCCCTTCGCCCCAAGGGAGACCTTTGATGCCTTGACAATCGACTGTCCCCAGGACACACGGCTGCCCGGCCCGCCCTCCTGCGTTAGCCCCCCTGGCCACAGCCCAGGGCCCTGGAGGGAGCCTGGCTCTGAAATGAAGGTCCTTGCACAGAGATGTCCCCAACCCACGTCACCCCCACGTGGTCACAAGGCCCAAGTTCATGGCTCCTACGACAGCACCTGCTTAGATGGAGGGGAGCACACTGAGTAGGCTGGGGCGCAGGTCCAGGTGCCACCCTCTGTGACGGTGGCCTGTGCACAGCTCAGCTGCCTCTGTAGGTTCTCCAGCGCCTCCCACCCTGCGTGGTGGGTCTGGTCCCCCCAGAATGCCAAGGTCCCACCTCCATCCAGCGCTGACTCCCAGACTTCCCAGTGAGGGGACAGACTGCAGAATTAAATAAAATGTTGCAAACCTCCACGGGGAAGGAGAGGACGGTGGGCCAATGACCCCCACGGCCACCCAGGCCCTCCGGGGCCCGGTGTCGGCTTATTCCTGCTCAGGGGACAACTGCTGACACAGAACAGCACCTCGAGGACCCCCAGTAAAAACAGTCAATTAGGCCCGATGTTCTCTGAAGCCAGGTGAGCCGCTGTGCCGGACCAGAGACCTCCTGTCCCCCCCAGCCAGCAGCAAGAGGGAAGGGACACAGCACAGGGGGACAGGAGAGGCCAGAAAAGCGACCACGCAACCCTGCGGGTCTGGCTTGGGTCCCGTCCAGGACAGACCAGCTGCAAGACGAAATGTTTGCCACCGTCAGGGGCGCCAGCAAAGGCTTGGGGTGAACGCGTCAGGTGTGACCGTACGGAGCGCGAGGTGGAAGAGGCAGCCCCGCAGTCCAAGTCGCCTGAAGTGACAAATGACAAGCTGTCTGGTCCGCTAAGCTGGACGGTGACTGAGGACTCGGAGGGACCCAGCGGGCAGCTCCTCTCCCACCGACAGGCAGACCCTCCTCGGACCCGACAGGTGTGGCCGGTTTAACCACTTGAGACCAGACCACAGCCTCTGGGCCGCCCACCCAGAGGGCAGACCTGGGCCACACGTCACCTTCCGGACACGTTAACCCCTGGGCCACCAGCAACCCCATTCACTGGTGTGTGTTCTCTAATCGGCAAGAAAATGGGCCCAAGGAATGACGACCCGCTGGAGACGGACAGGGGCCCTCCCGAAGCCTGCTGCACCCCCTCTGCTCCCAGTGGGGGGACAGCAGCCGCTGCCCTGTCCCCGGCCTGCTGCACCCCCTCTGCTCCCAGTGTGGGGACAGCAGCCGCTGCCCTGTCCCTGGCCTGCATCGGGGTTCAGGCTGGGAGCTTGGCACCTGGCGCAGCGGCTCTGCTCTTGAAAACTGGGGTGCGGTGCAGAGAGCCTTCCTGCCACCCAGGCACCCGAAAGCTGTGGGGACAGCAGTCCCCTGGGCGGCTGGCCTGCCCCCACCTTCTCCCCGGAGACTCTTCCAGCTCGGCCGTAGCCCCGCTTTCAGGTCCGGTTCCCCCTGAGCCCACCCTCGCGGTTGTCACCTTCCCCTGCCCGTGCCCACTGAGCCCACTCCCTGCCCCCCACATCCAGGACCCAGCCCGGGGTGGGTCGCTGACCCCGGTGGACACTCGGGTGTCTGGGTCCTGCAGACCTGGGCCTCTGGACGGGGGCTTGTCCCCTCTGACCCTCGGCTTTCTCGAGAGCATAGGAAGAGCACACGTGGGCCCCTGGGTTGAGGTGGGGGTCCCGAGGACCTCCGAACAGCGCCGACTCTGGTGACGACGGACACTCGGGATGGACCTCACTCTGGGACGTCACCATGGGAAGGACAACCTCGTCCAGCTGGTCAGTGACACAGCCTGACCGGCCACCGGTTCGTGGGCCCCCAGCACCTGGTCTGTCAACCTGCCCACGTGGCTGCCAAGCAGGTTCTTCTGCCCCCGCGGGCGGGAGCGCCCGTCCGGGACCCGGGCTGACTCAGGGCACAACCCACAGGGGAGCAGGCGGTGCCAGGGCGGCCGCGCTCAGGGGCCTGGGGCGCAGGCGCCGGTGGGGGGCCCCACCCCGGTGCACCTCCTCCGACAAGTTCCTTCAAGCTCAGTTCCTGCCTTTTCCTCCCTTACACGCACGGGACTCGCGGTCACGAAGCCGCAAAAGGTTCCCGCAACGTCACTCAGGAAACTGAACCATCTCCCCCGGGGTAGTTGGATGCCAGCGGGTCATTCCAGGGTCAGGCCGGGAGCCTCTCACACCCTCTCCCTCTCCCTGGACCTGCAGGACGGCGGGGCCCCTGGGAGAAGGAGGCTGAAGGGGGCTGTCTCCTCCGGGCCCCAGGGTCCCCCGTCTCACAACCGAAGCTCCCTGGACGGCCCCTCTGCGCCCCCGTTCCAAAGCCAGCCCCCTGAGCCCCTGCTGTCCTACAACTTCAGGCTGCATCTCAATCCATTCAGCACGGGACACGAGTTCACGCGGTGAGATGGTGCCCCTGGATGTGACGCGGCAACGGGGCGACAGCAAAGGCGTCAGGTGGGACAGGGGCCGCTGCGTCCTTGGCACGTCCAGATAGGCCCCCGCGACGGAATCACTCCCCGGCCGTTCTTGGCACCAAAGGATCGGGAACTGCGGGCCAAGTCAGAGACTGACGTCCCTCACAGGTGTTCCCCGCGGGTGATTAGTGAGGACGAGCCATTGCCTGTCCCGTGGTGCCCCCTTGTGGTCGCCCGGGATGAGCGCACGTCCAAGACGAGAAGAAAGGACTAAAATCGTGCCTAGGTTTAATCCAGGTGGAAGTATAAAATGGAGCATTTTTCTTGGTGACACTGGCTTTCCGCGGCTGCCAGCTGGCGTGGTGCGGTGACCGGGCCGGCCACCCCCCACCGGGGTCCGCAGGTCCCGTCCAACAAGGGGCCCTGCACCCTTCACCAGGGAGGGAAGGTCTTCTTAAAGGTTCTCTCTCTTCAACAATGAATCACCAACGTCCATTCGCTTAGTTACTTTTTAGGTATTTTTGAGAATCTTATTTTTAAGTTCCAGTTTCCTTTTCTGGTCTTTATGAACCCCTATATCAACTTTGGAAGGTCATTTTCCCCATATTCAGCTCTCCTGCCGAGAAACGCGACTTGCCTTCCATGGATCCGGCCTCCTTTTGGACCTTGAGCCGCCCCCAGTGAACTCGGCGTTCGATGGGGAATGAAATATTTTTGACATCTTATCCTATTTCTATCAAAGTTCTCTGACTATAGAAATATCATCTGGTAACTGGAAAATACAGAATAAAGAGGACCTCCATGATCCAGAGAAACCTGTTAACATTTGAGTGTATTTCCCCTTGACGCACATTTTTACACCGAGGATGTGTTTTGTCCCGTTTCTCATTTCACGGGCCACGCGTATCCGCAAGAATGCCCTTGGTCCTCGGACTTCATAAAGCTCCTCTGATGCTGTAATATTGAACCCTACGGCCAGCCCACAATGTGCTCTGCTTGTTGGGGGGGATTTAACCAAGGAAACCTTACGCTGGACAGGGTGGGAGCCCCAGCGGCTGAAGCCCAACCGGAGTCCCACCCTGCTGGACGGACACAGGAGCTTCTGACCAGAAGGTGAAAGCTGGGCTGCATGGAGCCCAGTGAGGACAGTGCAGCCACGGCCCCGAGCACAGGTATGGGGCCCATCCCACGGATGAACCTGTTCCGTGAGGCAGGCCCGGCCCAGCATCATGCCTGTAGCAGTGTCCCAGCCCACACGCACGCACACATGAACAAAGTGGAGGGTGAATTTTTATCTCCTTTTGCAGAAGCAGTTTTCTCGTCTGCCAATGGGCCCTGGTAAACAGGAACCGACTACAGAGAAGTCCTGCATCTCTTGAGTCTGTTTGTGTTGGTCCTTGTCGTTCCTTTGTCCACCGGCTCCCAGGAGTTCTGGAGGGAAACAAACACTTGATGGCTTCCTGCAGTCTTGTCACTCGACTGTTGGGTTAAGAGTGATGATGTGGGAAAAACAGACGTTGGTACCGAAGCCTAGAGCAGAATCTGCAGGATCCTCTGCAGGAGGAGCACGTGGCAGGTGGAGCACGTGGCAGGTGGAGCATGTGGCAGGTGGAATATGTGGCAGGTGGAATACGTGGCTGGTGGACCACGTGGCAGGTGGAGCACGTGGCTGGTGGAACATGTGGCTAGTGGAACATGACACAGATGCATCCCTCAGCTCTTCACTGTGAGTCCCAGACTCCTTCAGATTCATCACAGTTCTGCGAGTGTAGACATGACCGTCCCCCCGGAGCTGGGGAAGTGGGCTCCTGGCTGGCGGGAGATGCTGCGTAGGCCGGGCACCAGTCTCCAGCCAACACCCCTCCTGCGTCAGGTGCTGTCACCCCGTCCTTTCACAGACTCTGTTTCAGCCCCAGGTCAAAGCCACCCAGCGCTGAGGCAGGGCGAGTGGAAATTCTCCGGGTGGCCCAGCTGCTCCCAGTACGTTTGCAATGCTCCCCATTTGCATCTTCTAGAGTTAAAAGGGCGCCCGCGCGCAGCCACAGCCTGACCATTCAGTTGTCCAGATGGCTTCTGTACAGTGTCTCAACGCGTCACCCTGGAACTTTGTCTCGTTTAGTTATTTTAAGAAATACACCTGTTTATATTTGATAGCTGGAAAACAACATTAACCTGCCTCCTGGTGGGAGCGACGAAGCCCCTGTGGGGTCACCCTGGGGGCTCCCTGTTCTGCCCTGGTGACCACAAGCCGAGCCTGCCGTGAGGGAGGCGACAACGGGAAGAGGCCTCAAGCGCTTGGAAGGCTGGTGACTCAGGGTTTCTGGGCAGCGGGCTCGGCAGACACCTGAGACGGGTGTGACGTAAAAGCAGGACGTGCGGACAGCGAACGGGGCGTGTAAAGTCTGTACCGTAGGAGCGAGGGGCTCTCAGTCCCGAAGGCTGGTCCTGACACCCGCACCTCATGGCCCCACCGACCTCTAGGTGAGCTGCACAGAGCACAGGGACAAGACCCCTCCGCTAGGGACACCCTAGACTGAGGCCCTGACCTGTCCCCAGGGTCCCCGTGGGCACCGGGCCTCCCACACTGAAGGCGCCCCTGGGGAACGGCGGGTGCGCACTCCCCACGGCCATGGGTGTGACTGCCCCTCGTCCCCTAGGTCACGCTGCTGCAGGGCAGCGCCCAGGGCTGTCGGCCACTGACTTGCTCCAGGGCAGGACGGGGACCCGCCTGTGGGCCTCAGCCGGACTTCTGACCAAGGAGACTCGAGGGGCCGCCTTATCCTCCCGGCACTGCAGTGAGGAGGGGGCGTGTTTCCCAGGGGCGCAGGGGAGCGAGGACAGAGGACACAGGCAGATGGCACCCGCAGCGAGGGTCCCTCCCCGGGACAACCGCAAACCTGGCTGCTCTGCTCCTTTGGGTGCCCCACTCCTGGGAGGCACCCTCGATTCCCCACCTGCTTCTGGCACTCGCACGCTGGGGTTCAGAAGTGCCCACCCAACACCTCCCTTAGGTGTCCCACACCGTTTCCCACCCGCTTCTTCACCCGGGGCGAGTTTTCTCAGCACGTTGACCCCCGGTGAGGGTGAGGGGAGCCGGGCGAGGGTCAGCACCCACTCGGACAGCCCGGCGGACGCCCTTCCCCCGTCCCGCAGCTGCCCGCACCCTGGCCCCCAGGGGTGAGGTCGGGAGGGAGTTTGGCGGGAAGCTGGGGCGTGGGTGACAGTCCCCAGGTCCCATCCTGCGCTCCCTGGGGAGCATGTATTGAGCACCACTGCATGCCAGCAAGGCTGCCATGCAGAGCCGGGAGGGGCATGCCCACCCCCCGAAAGTCCATCTTCACTGACCCTGGGCGCTAGGGCTGCGACGTCAGGGCCTAAGCTGTCCTGGCCTGGACGGCGGGTGGGGACAACGGGGCTCCCTGTCCCCGCCTGGTGATGGTCAGAGGTCACAGCAACCTGCAGGGAGGGTTGACCGGGACCCTTGCAGCACCAGCCTGCGGGGCGGGAACTCTGGAGGCCGGCCTGCCCCCAACCTTGCCCCAAAACGAGGGGAGCGGGGGGGGGGGGGGGGAGAGGGGCCGGCCTGGGCCCGGTCCAGCCTTTCCTGGCCCCTCCGGGGCCTCCCCCGCCATCCAGGCTTCACGCTGTTTACAGGCGTCGACGGGAAACTGGAAACAAGGTGGGAGGCGGCTGGCAGGCGCTGTTCCTCGGTCAGCGCTGCTCGCGGGAACGCGCCGACAACAATGCAATCAAGCTGTTTGTGCCACAGGAAGTGTCGCCGCTGCTGGGGAAACTCCTTGATCTGGGGTCCTGAGGGCTGCTGGGCTGGGTCGCAGGCCTCCCGCCTCCCCTCGCCCCCTGGGGACCCCGCACCCCTGGGTGGACGCTGGGATTCCAGGCACCTGACCCAGCCCCTGAGGGCAGGGGAGCACTTGCCCGGGTTCAGGTCCTGACACTGGGAGCTGGAGCCGCGTCCGTCCCCACCACCTCCCGCAACAGCCCTGGTTTGGGTCCCAAGTTAGATTCTCCTACTCAAACCCCTGGAACCTGGAAGCCTGGGGCCCCCGGAAGGATGGATTCTGGGGCTCCTTCTTCCTCCCCTTTTCCGGGCCATTCACTACAGCCGCCCCGTCCCCAGCCGCAGGGGAGCCGCGCGTGGCAGCGGGGACCAGCCGGGAGGGAGTCTGCCCCCGGCCGCAGCTCTAGGAGGAGAGAGGCCGGGCAGCCCGGGCCCTGGGGGCGAACAAGCCCGGGGGGAAGCCCCCAGTCCACAGCGGGCCCCCCAAGTCTGGGCTGGAAAGCCAGGTGGCGGCGGGGAGCTCCGTCTTCCGTGCCCCCGGCTGTTGCTGGGACCGAGGCCGACGCAGCCCTGCAGCCGAGAGGGCGGTCGGGCCAACCCGACATCTGGGGAGAAGGAGGCGGTTCTCCCCCCACAAGCCCCTCGCCACCCCGGGACCCCAACCTCGGAGAAAGGCTCTGAGCTTCCAGGTCACTCAAAACCGAGGCTGACACGCTGGAACCCGCACGTTACGTCTCTCTGGACGGTGCTGACCAGGATGGCCAAGCTCCTGCCCGGCAGGAGGGCAGCCTGGAGGAAGCAGCGAGGCTGTTTCTAGGGGGACAAGCAGGGGTCTCGGGCAGCTGAGGGGAGGGGAGGGCGAGCTCCACGCTGAACTGCAGCCGGGCCGATGGCGCCGCGTCCGCACACCCAGCGGCTGGGCCCGAGACGCTGCAGACGGCGGGAAGGCCGCCCGGCCCACCTCCCCCCAGGCCACGAGCCCCTTCCGTCTCCACGGCAACATCAGCCCAGCGAGGAGGTGCCGCCCCCGTGCCCGCTCCCCGGAGTGTGAGGAGGGGGAGCCCATGAGGGGCCTGCACGGTCCCGCCACAGCGCACACGGGTCATCGTCAAAGGACAAGCCCCCCCTCACACCCGCCCCCAAGTCTGAGTCCACCCACGGGACGGCAGCTGGCAGGAGAGGCCGCAGGCCAGGACGGGTGTCTTCGTGTGACCGCAGTCTCGGGGAGAGGAGGCAACAGGCAGGCAGATCGCGCTGGTCCCTGGGGGGCAGGACAGGAGCCACCGCACTTCTGACACCTGAGCCCTTGGAACATCACCCCGTCCCCGCCCGGGGTGGCTCGCGGACTGGGCACCGGCCTACCAACCAAAGGGTCGACGGTTCGAGTCCCAGTCTGGGCACAGGCCTGGGGTGGGGGGCACCGGAGAGACAACACCATGTTCGTGTGTCTCTAAAAATAAATAAATAAGATCATTTAAAAAAATCGAAAAAAGAAAAAGGTGCCGATGAGCACGCCGTACAGCGTACAGACAGTGTGGGGTAGACCTGTGACCCCGAAGCTTGCGGAGATTCGTGAACCAATCTCAGCCCGATAGAGTCCGAAGAAAAGAGAAGGGGGCACAGGCCACCCACACTGGGCCGGGAGGGAAACCGAGTGGCCGTCTCTCAAATGGACGGTACCTTCCCGTCCCAAGTTTGGTTCCGTTTCCGTAGCACTTAGGGCGACCAGCTGCCCCGGGTTCCCTGGGGCCGGGAGGTGAGCTCTCGGGCTAAAAGCAGGTCCGGGGTGAGGCCGCCACCCTCCTGCCTGTCACTGGTGCGTCTCCCAGGCAGGGCGGCCCGTGGGAAAGCACCACGGAAAAGCCAGGGCTCTGCCCACACGCAGGCCAGAGCGACAGGGGCCGCGTGGCCCGTCCGGGTGCCACTGGGAACGGGACCCAAGTCTCAGTGGAGAAGGAGTCTTCGCAGCTGGAGTTGGACGTGGACAGGTTTCCAGCCCCGGGGAACGTTCTGGTGTTTCCGCTGGGCCGGCCCGCGGTGGGGACGGCGAGGCCGGGAGCAGAATAAAGTAGATCTTGTGCCGTCCGGGCCCCTTAGGCTGCAATGAAGAAAAGACAAACGGCGCCAACCAGGGTAACCGAGGATGGGAGGAAACCCGGAGTGTTGGGTTACAGGGGTCTCTCTCTTTCTGTAAGCGGTGGGGCATTTGATCGAGGACGGGACGCAGGTATTTTTCTTCCTCTCCGCAGTGTGTCGGCCAGAGAAGCGGTGAGCCTGGGCGGGGCCTGGGTGTGGGGGGCGGCCGCTGGGGCCTGGCCCCCCCACTCGCCGGCTTTCCAGCTGGTTCTGCGACCGGCAGTCCCCTCGCCTGCCTGGGCTCAGGCTCCCGGGGTCCGGGACGGGAGCCGCTCACCCCATGACAGGCCCTCTGTTCCCCCCTCCCTCCCCTGGCTGCAGACAGGGCCCAGGGTCCCTGAGACCACGGAAGAAGGGACACGCCTGCACCCTGCTCCCGCGGCCCCGGTCCAACCCGCCGGGGACTCGCTCTGGCGGCAGCGCTCAGCTCCAGTGGGCAGACAGGGCGGCCGCCCCAGGGTGCTCCCGGCAGGGCAGCGCGCCCCCACCTCCCTCCCCACCCCCAGCCGAAGCCAGGCTACCGGGGGTTCACAGGGCCCGTACCCATAAAGGGACCCAGAGCCCCCACTGTCGGCGGCGAGTGCCCTGCAACCTGCCTCGGGGTTCAGGAGACGCCCGACTGGCAGCGGGAGCAGCTCAGCCGGCTCCTGGGGGCGCAGGTGCGTGCAAATGCCACACCTGCTCCTGCGGGGCTGTTGGAAGAGGACCCAGGGCGAGCAGCCGAAACTGGAAAGGCCCCAGGTTCACCGCTGCTTGTGGGGGGCCCCGTCCCCAACGCCTGGACCAGGGGTCAGAGCCAGTGCTGTGCTCACGCCTCCCTGGGCTGGAGGCCCTGCCTGGGGGTGGGGTGACCTCAGCCTGGCGACCCCTCCTTCTCCCTCCACCGGGGCGACGGTCACACCCCGCGTTGCCGGCTTGTGCTCAGGGCCCAGGGGTAGGCACAGGTGGGTGGGCGTCATTTCCAGGCGGAAGGCGCGGGCAGGCCACGGACTGTCTGGTGACTGCATGTGAGCGCCCGTCTTTGCTCCGAGACGTTTGAAACCCCTCCAAACGTGCCGTTCCCATGGCAGCCGGCCTGCCCTGTGCTCCCGAGGGGCCCAGGCAGGTCGAGGGCGCAGCCAGTCCCCACCCTGCGCCTTCTGAACCCCACTGCCCCCACCTTCACCCGGCAACTGTGAGGCTCCTACGGGTCCAAACTAAAGGCAAGGGGCAGCGCGCCTGGCACTTTCTTTAAGGAGAAAGAAAGAAAGAGCTCCAGTTGTTTTCTCTGGTTCGGAGTCCTGACGTGCTTCTCCTTGTTTTTCTTCGTACTTGGGGACAACAGAAGTGATCCACAGCCCCTCCGGAACCAGCGGGCCATGATATATTTGCTGAGAAATTCTTAATAAATAAACCAGAGCGTGAACCCCCGTGGCCTCCCGAAGCAGCCGGTTCTCATGGGGAGAGCGCGGGGGGTTCTGTGGAGCAATCCCACGTTCTCGTGAGAATTTTATGAGGAATCAGGGATTGGAAATGCATCAAGCAGGAAATTTACGAGGGCTGCATGGGAACCATCCTTCTCACTTGACTTCTCCGTAAGAGGATGATTTACTTTGGAGGTTTCGGTCGGGAACGTTATTCTGAATTTCTCAGCGCATTCAGGCCAGCTAATTGGTTTCTTGAACTTTTTTCACTTTCCATTTTTATCCTAACAGGACGGCCGTTGCTGACAGTCTGCGCAAGACGGCCCGCGGCCTGTGGGAAACACTTAGGGCCCCTCGGAAACGTGCCCCCCAGGCCCCTCCCGGGCCAAGGCGTAAACAGAGCCTGGCGGAAAGCGTTTTTACAGCCACATGCGGGCCTCTTGACGTTTCCCCTGAATCCTTTCTCCAAGTAATTCATTTTTAATTGTGTTTTGCGAAGGACCCAGTTAAAATGTCACTCACCCAAAAAACTTGTTTATCATCATGTAACCCAAGTTGGAAGAGAGCCCGGCCCCAGAATAGCTGCGTGTGCTGGCGCCGTGCACAGGAAGCTGCGCGAGTTTCATCAGGGCCGGGGCCAGCGGCCCCGCGGCGGGGGGGGGGGGGGGGTTGCTGGCCCACGGGCACCGGGCTCCCCCCACCGTGACCCCTTAGCCGAGATTTCAGTGTGGCTCCCGCGTGAGGCCCCGAGGTTACGGAACTTCTCATCTCAGCTGAACCCTTAAAGTGGGACTCTTTCCAGCCAAACACCCACTTTGGGAGGGAAGGTTTATTGAGTGGCCCATGTCTTTTCCCCACCCGCCCACCATTCCACCCATCCTCACCCCCAAATTCCCAGGCACCCACTTTGGAGGAAAAAATGCTCATCGTCAAGAGGTGCAAGAGGTGCAAGAAGGCACCCTGGTCCCTGGGCTGCCCATGTCCTGGGACCCCAGGGGATCAGCTAGCCCTGTCCTGGCTCAGCTCGCCCTTGCGGTCGTGGGACTGGGTCATTCCTCCAGGATGCACATGGAGTCATCGGGCATCAATAATCATCACCATCCAGCCATCGACGTGTACTTTACAGCTGTCTCATCGGCACGTTTACGGCTCAGAACACCCCTCAAGAACAGGTCCTGCAGCTTCTCTCCATTCCAGGGACGCGGCCACAGGCCCGCCTGCTCCCCTGTGGGACCCAGACTCTCGGGTCAAGTTCTGACGCAGGTTGGGGCGCGGGCAGGAGACCGGGCGCTGCTCCCAGGAAAACCTCTGTCTGGTTTCAGGAACGGGGAGCTGGGGGTAAGGCAGGGGGGCGGCCACTGTGTGGGGAGCATATGTCTTCCCAGCCAAGAAGCCCTGGGAGGCTGCTCCCCATGGGGGTCACCCCAGAAATGCACGCCCAGCAGGGGGTGGTGCTGCACCGGGGTGAGAAAGTCCTCAGCCTGGAGCCCGGCGAGGATACGGTGGGGCAGGGAGGCCGCTGGCTGCTGGTGGGACCCAGACGTGGTGCAGCACCTCCGGAGGACAGCTGGGCCCCTGGTGACAAACTCACCCGACTCTTCCCACCCAGCAGCCACGCTGCTCGGTGTTTCTTCAGAGGAGTTAAAAATGCGTGTCCACATAGTAACTCGCACACAGTAACTCGCACACAGGTGTTTACGGCAGTTTTATTTGTACTTCCCCAAACAGGGAGGCAGCCAAGATGTCCCTCCATAGGCATCCTGGACACGCCGAGACTTTGGGGACAGGGACAGGTCTGTGGCTGGGAGGGTGGGGGAGGGATGGAGCGACAGAGCCCAGAGCTTTCGCGCAGTGAAGCTACTCTGTGGGGTGGACACGCGTCACTATCCGTGCGCCCAGACCCCCTGAGTGTGCAACACAGGCGTGACCCTGGTGTCACCAGCAGGTGCTGGGTGATGGTGACGTGTCTGCACAGGTTCATCAGTGTGACGAGTGTCCCATCTCCAGGGGGCACTGGTGAGCGGGAGGTGGGGAGTCGGGGGCAGGGGATGTGGGAAATCTCTGCTCCTTCCTCTCGGTTTTGCTGTGAACCTAAAACTGCTCTAAGAAAAGCAAAGTCTATTCAAGAGCCAAAACAAACAAAGACACCCTGGGCTTAGGAACAGGTCACCCTGGCGTCCCAGGATCAGGGCGCTTTGAAACAAGTTTAGAAACCCGTCAAAAGGACGGGTCAGCTCAGGGCTGCGGGGCCGCTGCCCCTCGGGACCAGCAGGAAGGCTCCGGGCAGAGGTGGCCGGTGGCAGATGTCACTGCAGGACCACCGTGTCCCTTGGAGCAGCTGCTGCAGGACAAGAAAAGGCAGTTGGGACTTGGCCGGGCATCTTTCCGTGGCGAGGCTCCCAGCTGCCACACTTGGGGGCCAGTCTCCCAGCCCTGGGACACCCTGCCCGCGCCCCTGCCCACCGCGTGCCATGTGCCAGTGCCTGTGGGTTTCAGCCCCCGTCCTCCTGCTCCCAGCCACACGCCTGCCGGGAGGACAGTTACGCAGCCCTGCCTGCAGCTGGGGCCCTGCAACCCCGCTCAGCACACAGGACGGACAGCTGGACAGACGGGAGCTTGCCCAGTCCTGTCCGTGCGCCCCTGCGGGCCTCGCTCTGTGGGGCGCGTGGCCTTCAGGGTTAACGTCTTCCGAGTCCCCAGTTTAACGGCCTCCGTAGGGCCTGCGACCTCTGCCCCAAGTCCACCTGATCGGCCTCTGAGGTCCCCCCCAAAACCCAGCCTCCAGCGGAGGTGCGGGCGGCGCAGCCCTGCTCTCGGGGACGGTGGCGGACGGGAGGACGGGCTTCGTGGGGGCAGCAGGGAAGGAGCCCAGGTGCGTGGGGCGCGGGCACAGGGGGCTCTCAGGGGGGTGGCAACGCCGCTCCACCACCTCCCCGCCCTGCCCGCCCTCGGGGAGCTCCTGTCCCGTGTCCCCAGCGAGGCCACGAGTGGCAGGTGTGGCCCTGGGTGGCCGCCGTCCCTGCACAGCGTGTGGGGAGACGGGTCGGCGCTGCACTTGACCTCGGCGTAGAGCTCAGGGTGGTCCCCACCCCCACGGGAGCCGCGGGAGACGGGCGTGTCCATCGGCTTCCCAACGTGCACGTATGAGCAGCTGTCGTGGTGTCACCTTGAGCGCGCAGCTTCACCGGTCGGTGACGTGTCCCCGTGGCTGGCCACCGACACGCATCTCAGAAGGAAAATGACACGGGTCCTTCCCGTGTTTGCTCTGGGAACCAGGGCTGGGCCGGGGTGAGCGGACAGAAGCCACTCGCAAGGACGGGTCTGGCGTGCGGGACACGCGGGCCTGCTGGGGGCAGACAGCCGCCCTCGGGTCCCATCAAGGGAGGCCCCGGGGGCATGAGGCTGCGAAGACCCTGTGCTCTGCCTTCTGGGTCCCCCTCCTGTGCAGTGGCCCTGCTGCACCCCCAGGGCCCCACTCCCTGAGCTGTCCCACTCCCCAGGGCCACGTGCACGGCGGCCGCCTCCTAGGCGAGGACAGGGCAGCGAGGGTCTCTGAGCGCCTCTCCAGTGGGCACAGGGCACACGTGGGAGGGACAGCCGGGCCAGGGGGACCGAGGGGACCGGTGATGTGACACCAGCACACAAACATGCGAGCAGCACAAACAGCAGGAAGGGGGTTATGTGCCTGGCGCGGGGTCACTTCAGCAGGAGTAGCGGGAGGTCGTTAAGGAAAAGGAAACAGGCTGCCTGGCCCGGAGAACTTCCTGCCGGCCTGGCTCAGGTCCGGCTCCCTCCACCGGGCCCTGCTGGACCCTGGGCTGCCGGGGGCAAGGCCGCACCCCCACCCCACAGCCCAGCCGGCTCAGGGGGCCGGGACCAGGGACACGGGCGGGAGGGGTGGGCCAGGCAGGTGTGCGGGGCTCTGCTCACCCACCCGGGAGCCCAGCCGCCCCTGGGCGGGGCCGGCGGAGTGGGGGGTGGCCCCTGGGCCTGGCCTGTGTGGGGTCCCAGGGCCTCCTCCGAGACAGAGGCAGGGGGGCCAGTCCCCGCGGCCTCCTGCCCCCAGCCTGCCGGTGAGCGTGGGTGGGTGGCTTTTTGCCTCTGGAGGAAAATAACAAACCAGGGCGGTGAACCTGGGCCAAGCGGCCTGTGAGGGCCCACGCGCCCCTCCCTCAGGGCCGAGGTGGAAAAGTACCGGCTGCTGCAGGCCCCCCACCCCCGCCCCAGGACGAAGGCCGGCAACAGACCACAGGGGTCAGGCGAGGGCCCCTCCAGGCTTCTCCCCCTCCCTCCCCCCCCCAACAAATACACCTCTTAAATCAAGCCAGGCTGCTCCGGTGCGTCCCCAAGGCTGCAGGGAACCGACAGACGGAGGCCCCGCTGTCAGCCACGGCCCAGCTCGCTCTGACCCCAGGCTGCCGGCTCACGCGTGTGGAACCGGGACGCACCGAACCCAAGGGCACCCATGCACATGCCACATGTCCCCAGCAAGAGGGCCCCGGGGCTGTGGGCACCCCCACCATGGGGGGCCCCGGCAGGTGAAATGGGACCAGGTCCACTTGGGCTGCTGTCCCTTCCCTTGCCCAACGCATACTCTCCGTGCAGGGGGCCAGGCGAGACCAGGGGCACCCAGTTTCCGTGGGACCTGCCTCTCCAACGTGCCCCTTGCGGCCTCCGCAGCCCGGCCCCTCCCCGCCCACGTGCGGTGCCAAGGACACGGCACGGGCGCCCGCCTTAGGCTGCACCTGTGTCTCCACCTTGCGAAGACCCCTGGCCCCTGGGCGCCCAGCCTCTGAGGGTCCCCGGGACGCCAGGCAGGTCTGCACACGGGCCTCAGGGTCGCGCAGGGGCCAGGAAGTGCTTCCAACATCGCGAGGTGCAGAGGGTTCCACAGCCCTGGAGCCTCTCACTCGGGGCGGGTTTTCCACGTGGAAAGTGGTCCCCCAGCCCCAGCGGCCAGTGGCAACCGTCCTGGGGCAGCACGGGCGTCACGGGGGGAGGCTGGCCGCCCCGGGGGGTGTTCTTGGGTGACGCGTGGTCCCGGGCGCCCCACACAACTGCTCCCCACAGCTGTAAATCTCCTTTGCTGCACGTGCTGGTTTACGTCTGGGGAGAGGTTTTCCGTTTTTGTTGTTCCTAGTGGAAAAACCAAGCTAAAAGAAGACTGAAATGGTTCTTTTTTTAGCCAGAAGATGAGTTTCCCATTCACAGAAAACGCACATGGGTGCCCACGGGGTGAGTCCCACGGTCTCCAGATGACAGCCACCAACACAACTGCGGCCACGGCCCCGCCCCACGCCGGTGTCCCACCCGCGCGCCCCTGCAGGTGGCTCCTGGAATTGGTCCCCCCGCGTCCTGCATCCATGCAGCCCTGGGGCCAGAATCGGCAGCCAGTGGTTAACAAGGCGAGGCTCCGGGTTCCTCTCAGCCCTACAGACTCTGGAGGGCGGACCTGGGAGATTTAACACCCAGAGGCCCGGGGCCCTAACCCTGCTCCCTGCTCCCCGGGGGCCGTGGGTGGCGGGAGCTGCAGGGAAAGCGGCTCCGCTCCAGCTGGAGGGGAGCGGGGTTGGGGGGCACAGGGCTCCCCATGCACAGCGCCCTTTCCGGTCCAGGCCCAGGCCCAGGACGGCAGGAGGCCCCTGGAGGCGGACGCGGCTCCAGCTCACGAGCTTCACTGACGTTCCTGCTGGGCTGTGTCCCACCAACCTGCCAGCGAGTGCAACCTGGGGCCGCCACGTGCACTGCCCACCGCGGGCAGCGGCCTAGCTGGGGGAGGCGAGGGGAGGGGAGGGGAGGGAGGACCCGGCAGCAACTTAGGGAAAGAGCCAGACGGACGGACTAACCGGGGTCGGTCGGGGAAAGCAGGGGGTCAGAGCAAGGACTGGGTGCAGGTGCTGGAACGCTCCTGCAGACAACCCGCCCAGGACCCCCAAAAGGCGAAAAGTGGGTGTGAAATGGGGGACCCCCAACCACAGCCCCTAAACCTCTGCCACAGCTCATCCCACTGGGCACTGAAGGCCAAGGGCACCCACACCACCCAGCCTCTCTCTGCAGCAGGAGGCTGCCCGCCTCCCCAACGTGTCGCCCAGTGTGCACGGGGCCGCGGGGTAAACCTGCTGGCCCCCACCCTCATCCTGCGGCCGCATCTTTCTGGAGCGACGCCCTGGCTTCTGGCCAACTTGGGGTGCAGCCCCACTGGCCCGGTGGCCCTGGTCACATCCTCTGCTGTCACAGGCTCGCCGCAGCCGCAGGACGTGGTCCCAGGAAAACAGGAAGGCCTGGGCGGCCTGGCCCAGCCAGCTGCGACCTGGGGTGGTCTCCTGCTCAGAGGGCAGAGGCTGATCCTGGCCCTGAAGACCTCCGCTCCGCTTCCTCTGCCCCGTGACAGGCAGCCTCCGGGGCAGCCAGGCACCCGTGCAGTCACCTCCGGCCGACGGACACCCTCCGGGCGCCAGCTGTGCCCAGGTGCCGCGTGACCAGGGCCTCAGGGTCCCCTCTGCGCCTGCACAGCGGGACGGGCGTGCCCCATGCGCATCCAGGTGTTCCAGCTGTCCTGGTTCCTGGAAACACGTCCCACGTGTCCCTGTTAGTCCTCCCCGGAAAGGCCACACTGCCGACCCATGACGAGTGACCGGCGCACCACCCAGGGGCGCAGCCTTTGTTTCTGTGCGCCTCCTGGATGAGCAACTGCGGCCTCGTTAAAACACTGACATTCTTTCGCTGTGAGCGTGGCCAACGTGCCTTCTGAGGCCGTTAAAACAGACGTCTCCCGACACCACTCACCCCACCCACTTCCTCCGGAAGAGGGAACGGAACGGAGAGCGCGGCACTGACTTCGTGAGCAGCAGATGCCACGACAAACACCTGCAAACCGCTGCCTGGAACGGCCGTCCCACAACGGCACTCTAGTCGGGTGCAGACGCCTGCTTCCTGCCCAGAATGATCCGGAAGTGGGGGGCCCGTCACTGCGGCCGAGGGGACTCCGTCACCCCAGCTAACCAACCCGGCTGACCCTTTCAAGCCCCACAAACGCCGCTGCCCACCGCCAGCCGCCCGGCCGTCAGGCTGCGTCTCTCGCCTGCCTCCCTGTCAGAGCACCAGCCACTTCCACTCGGTCCCATCTATTCATCACTCCCTATCACGTGTTAATGTTTAATAAGCACAATTAAAAGCCATTTACTTTTTAAGAGCACCTGACTTTCGACTAGGACGTTGAAAGGACTTAGAGAACCTCCAGCGGGTCTCACTGCGCTAGTGAACCGCACCACGGGGTGGGCTCGGAGCTGCACCTGCGGAGGGGCCCCCACCCCGTGCCGGCCAGCGGGGGCTCGGGGCACAACGGGGGAGCCAGGTCTCCGCCCCGTCGCGGTGGGCAGCCTGCACACAACTGCGACTGCAGTTTGGGTCCCCGGCTGTGGAAGGTGAGAACCGGTGTCCGACGCTACGCTGCATCTCTGCGCCGTGGGACGGGGGGAGCACGCTTCCCGGTGACCAGCACCGGCTGGTGACTCGGAGCAGGTAACCCGGTGCCGGAGACACGTTCCGGGCTGCAGACAGGGCTCACGCTGCCCACGTCCCAGGCCTCCAACAGCTGGTAAACACGAGGACTGCAGCTACTTCCGGGACGAGAGGACAGGGACATGGACACTGACACAGTGGTAGCCCCGGACTCCACGCCTGGGTGGCCCTGTCTCGGGTCAGGCCCGCTGGACACAGGTTCCGTTGCGAGGAGGTGACAGGGCCGCGCCGTAGGTCAGCGCACTGCCCCACGCGCACAAAATGAGCCTCTGAAAACCACATCTAGCATTCCGTAGCTGCGCTTGCTACTAAAACATCCATGTGTATAAAACATGCCGTGCACGTGTATTATCGCATATATGTAAAATAGCCATCACCAAGCAGATCTTCTGTCATCACACAAGTCACCGAATAACCAACCGTGCCGTTCCTGTTTCCCTTTGTTCTGATGAGCTGATGACGCGCATGGGGTCAGGCACGTGGGTCAGGATCGAGCCAGCACGCGCCACACGCAGACCACGCTGTCAGCCACATGTTCTCTGCGCTGGGCACACGCAGGCGGCGGCGGCGGCATCCTTCTTTGCCCGCGTCCCCAGATGGGAAGGTGTTCAAAAATAAGCTTGCAGAGCACGCCTTTCCTACACCCCCGTGCGAAATCCAGAGCCTCCCTCACGGGGATGAAGTGATGGGCCCGTCTGGTCACTGTCAACAAACGCTTACGGAATTCGCCCCACGTGTCAGGTTTTCTTCGATGCACTAGGAGGAACTGAACTTGCTGTACGGGTGGTTTTCTGAAAAATCAGCTTCTTCCTTCTGCTCAGGTCCAACCAGGCAGGCCTCCCGGGCCTCCCGTGCGACCACCCCAACCACCCCACAGCCAGCACCGGTCATTGATTAACTGTATCATCCACACTCGGAACACATGTCAAACGGACCCTGGGTGTCATGTCAAGTGGTAAGTACTCGACACCGAAGGGACTAGTGATCGCACGTACAGCACTCCATCCAACACGTAAACAAAAAGCTGTAAGTTCAGTCAACTACGTGGATATCCTATCTATATAATGTCAAGTACATGAATGTTTCCAAAAATCAACACTTGGACCCCATACTGATTAGCATCATAATGTTGGGTATTAGCTTAAGTTAGCCTGTTACCAATACTAATTATATTAAATAATGACGTAAGATTCCAAGCTAAATGACCTTTTAATCTAACTCATACGTGTAACTCCCAACAAAAACCACTCTGCCCCAGTCCTCTGTCTAAGCAGCGAATGTTCCTATAGGTGTTCCTGGAATACAGCCAAGGCAACTTTTTCCCGAAAGAGCACGTCAGGAACCAGCGAACTCAAGGTTAGAATTTATTTCCGTGCTGCAATCGTACACAGGAAATGTGATCGACGTTTCTCCTCTTCTCACGCTTGAGTCTGGAAGGCACTTCGTGTTGCTTGTACTGGACCCATTTTCTATGCGTTTCATTTCTATTTTATGAAGGGCCAACCTGATTAGGTTCCTGTGTTGACTCAGACCTGGTCAGCGAGCACAATCGTAAGCGTGTTTCGAACATACGAACAGCGCAAAGGAAAGAACACAGCTTACAGTGTCTGGAGGCAGGAATGCCAGGGCGCCACATGCGCAAGAAACGGGTCCCGCGCAGGACGGGTGCGGGAAGGCCCGGCTGGTCCGGCTGCCGCTGCCTCAGTTTAGAAAAGCGTCAAACGGTATCAGCAGCACATGCTACGAACCAGTTTCTCATTTTCCAAATAATCTGATACAAGTTTTCTCAACCAACAGATAGTTTGAAGACCTTGTGGGGGAAAGAACACGAGTCACGAAAAACATGATTTTCAGGTGGCGTTACGCAGTTTGCTTTGCCTTTTCGGTTCTCGGCAGTAAAACTCCTGGTACCGCTGCACACAGTTCAAGCTGAAAGCACCTCCCCTGCCCTCAAAGTCGGCGACGCAACTCACCCGCATGCCGGGCCGGTGCCGGTGGGGTCGGGGTCGGGGTCTGACTGGCAGACTCGCGGGTCCGGGAGGCCGGTCACAGGTGGTCACAGGTGCGCCGCGCCGCGGGTATCGAGCTGCGGCCGCACCCGTTCAGTGTCGGGGCCAGGGCGGTGGGCACGTGCGCAGTCCCCTGCTGGGGTGCAGACGCACAGGCCACGGGGAGCAGCGGCCCACACTCCCCTGCCCCGTGGGGCTCTCCGGGCCAGTTTCCTGCACGGTTCAGGGTGCCCGCCGCGTCCCCCGCTGTTCCAGCTAGAGCAGCCTCCACCCGCGGCGGGGCCGGAGGGGCCGGCGCCCCCGGAACCGAGCTGCGCAGCTGGTCGCCCGCCCACAGGCGCTGCAGGGGCCCCGCCCACTGGGGCCGCCCACCCGCCAAGGCGAGGCGCTGAGGCGCCCCGCAACGCCCGCAGGGCGCGTTTCCAGAAGGGAGATAAACGCCCGGTGGCCGAGAGGCGCCACCTCCACCAACCGGCACAGCGCACAGCGGCCAGACGGGGCGCCGCGGTCGCGCAACAGGGAGAGGGCACCATCGTGGCCGCAGGCGCTGTGCGGAGCCCGGTCCCCGTGCCGCACGACGGTAGTCCGGTGTGGAAAGGGAAGCCTCGGGGTCTGCACACGCTCCGCATGGGCGGCGGAGCTCCGAGCCCGCTCACCGCCCCACATGCCCGGCTGCGGAGCTGGGCCAGAGCGGTGACAGCGCGGGGATCTCAGCCCCAAGCCAATGCCCCCGCCCCCTCACCCCCCGCGGGGAGGCCAGGCACGCCCCCTCGGCGCACTCGCAGGCGCACACACACACCCTCTGTGCACGCGCGCGCTCACACCCTCTGCACACACGCGCACCCCCTCGGCGCCCTCGCGCCCCCACTCCCGCGGGCGCCTGGGCGGCAGGGACGCGCATGCTCATCAACAAGGCTTTATTGAGGCCGCGCGCACGGCGGGGACGCGGGCGCTCAGGCTCGGACGCTGACCCACAGGCAGCCGAGCACCGTGCCGCAGACCCAGGTGCGCACGTAGAGCCGCCGCCCCGCCTCCGTCACCAGCAGGCCGGCCGTGAGGCCGCTGAGCAGCAGCAAGGACGGCAGCGTCTTCCCGAGGCTCAGCTTCGAGTGGACGCTCTTCCCGGGAAAGCGGTTTCTCCTCTCGGGGTCCAGGGAGTCGTAGAACTCGATCAGCAACCTGCGGCCGAAGGCAAAGCCGAGTTTCAGTTTCAGGGATTCCGCGCCTCCGTCCAACACCGGCTGCGCACCCGCCAGGCCTGGGCGAGCGCAGGTCCCGGGACGCAGGGCCCGTGCACTGCCGTCTGCAGACTTGGGGCGCAGGGTGCGGGCTGCCCCGCACAGCACGGCCATGGCCTCCGGCCGCCCGCGAAGGCTGGTGGGCAAACTGCAGGCCCCCACTGGGTGAGGCCCCTCACCTTCTCTGCGCCCCTCCAGCCCCTGCTCCCCGCACCACAGCCCTGGTCCTTGGAACTGTAGGAGCCCAAGTACCACCGGTTCATTCCCAGCAGAACTTACTCAACATAAAAACCCAAAGCACAAATGGACCAAAATGTACAAGCCGTTCCCTAGACAGGACTACTGTTCTATAGTGTCCAGGTTCATCCGAAACACGTGCGTGCCAACACGCATAACACAAGACACATCGGATGGTAAACTTGTTCAGGATTTCTTCTGCAAACAGACTTTTCACATCACTTTTAACACTTCTCCCGTAACTGAAGTGCGTGGCACAAAAGGAGCAGCCGGTTCAATAAACCAAGTCGTGAGGAAGGGGGGCCTCCTCAGCAGCCGTCAGAGAGCAAAACACCTGCGTAGACTCTCCGAACACAATTTGAAACCATTTTTACAACCTTCAAGGGAGCGCACTTTTCAACGTGGCCTTTATAAAACAGTGGAACCTATGGGAACCCTTCGCTTTTCCCAAAAGATAAAAGTGTGGGTGTTTAAACCAGGATGCCCATCAGCAAGGGTAAAACCTCCCAACAGCAGAAGGACCAGCAATGACAGAAAATACCCTGATGCTTTTATCCAAAAACTATTGAGACCAAAGACCACTTTTTCTCTTCTGAAAAAAGCCAGCAAACCCTAAAATCCCTGCCTTTCGATCGCGTGTGCGTCAGCCCTGCTCTGTTCCTGCCAGGCCACCCGGGGAGCTGCCCAGCACCCCGCCCCTCCAGCAGATTCCAGCAGATTCGGGCCCCGCCCCACGGCCCACGCCCGCCCCCTGCTGTCGGCATGGCAACAGCCCCACCCCCGTCTCTGAGCTGGGCCGGCAGACCCCGGGCGTCCTGTCTTTCCTGTAACTTGCACACCCGACCCAGGGCGCTGCTTCAGGAACGCTGTCCCTTGAGGGGGACAGACCGGCTGTGACCCACTCTTCCCAGGACGCGCAGGCGGGATCGGGCAGAACAGGCGGGTGGTGCACGGAACAGGGTCGGACTGGACCTGAACAAAAGTGCGCCTAAGAGGATCCCGGCGACCCCGATGCAGGGGGGTTCGTGTGCTGAAATCCGGGTGAAACAGGGCGAAACTATTGCTACTCACTTGTCTTTTATTTCGAATCGTTCATGAAGCCATCTTCTCATGTAGACTTGTTCTTCTGGGACATCTTTTTTGTCTATACGGTCAATGTGAATGTGGATTTTTGGACATTCTTTGCAGAGAAATTCTGACAAAAAAATATTTTTTTACATGAAACAATGAAACCAAGGCCATCAAGAGTTTGAAAATAAAAAGGTACAATTTCTTGGCAAGAAGAGAGCGAAGACTGGAATTGGTGGTGTGGGTTTCGGGCTGATGGGACCGCGTGTCCCAGGTCCCGCACCCTGGCACACGCGCCGTCACTCAGCGGGTGCCCGGCCACGGTCTGTCCCCGCGCAGCCAGCCCGGGAGCAGGAGGCTGGACGCTGCGAGCAGCGGGTCCCGCCCTCCAAAGGCTGAGATGGCCAGAAGCACCAAACGTGCGAGACAAGGGACACGGAACCTGAACAAGACACGTGTAGCACGGACGTCGCTAGGCGAGTGGCTCAGGCAACGTGACGAGGCTGCACCCACCTGGCCACCGTCACGCTGTCACAGGCGAGCACGCAGGGCACTTACCAACCATGGACGGGGCCTCCTTCCGCTGCCCTCGGTTGTCCACGGTCCCCTCGAAAGCCACCGTGACATCATAGATGGCATCTAAGTAGCTCTTCATGGAATCGAAAGCCACATGGGTGGCCTTCACTCTCGGGGTCAGCACGTGTTTCAGCACCGCCAGGCCTGGAAAAGACGGGTGCTCAGCGCGGCCACGCTCAGCAGCAGACCCCCAGCAGCCCTGGCGCACGGCCTGGCCTGTCTGCAGACACGGAGGACGGTCCCGCACTGCGGGCCGTGCGCTCCCTCAACACTCGTCGTGCTGCCTGCACCGGGCCTGCGGGAGGCTTCGGGGAAGCCACCTCAAGAAGCCCCGGACACGCTGGACACCCTGACAGGGCGATCGCGGTCCCCCCTTCTCTGGCCACAGGACAAAGGTGGTCCCGTCCTGACCACGGCCAGGCAAGACCTGGGTCTGGTGTGCTGACTCCAAGCCCGCGCTGCTTCTGCTTCCACTGGCCGTCCGCGCACTCCCGTCAGTGAGGGGCGTGGCGCACCTGCCAGCCCGCGGCCGGCCACTTGCTGGGCAAACCCCGCACTCCGGTGCACACGCACCAGCCCTGCGCCCTCCAGCGCACAGATCAGGGATGTTGTCAGCGTCTCCCCAGAGCTGCACAGGCATCGCCACCACCCAACCCCGGATCCCGCCTGCCCCGCGGGCCGCCCCGCGCACCCTCCCCTCACCCCTCTTGCTGCTGTGGGTGGACGGGGGGCCGCAGCCCTGGCTCCCGGGACCCTGCGTGGCGGTGGAGTCACACAGTGTGTGGGCTTCCGCGACTCGCTTTGTCCCCTCAGCAAACGGTGCAGCGTGGCCGGCATGTCACTGCCCCTCACTGTCCCCCATGGCGGACAGACCCCCTTTCCTGGCCACCGACAACCCGCTGGGCTGCTGGGCTGTCTGTGCTCTTAGGCGATCGTGAAAAATGCTGCCACAAACATTCTTACAAACTGTCCACCCGCTTCCCTGTGACCACGTGATTTTAATTCTCTTGGGTGTATGTGGCATAGATGCGTGTACACATTTTTTTTAGTATACGTGCTGCTGAATGGAGCACACTTTTTAGAAGCTTTTTAAAAACCTTTATCTGAGAAAATACTGCCCCGCAGTGATCAGTCACACATCCATCAGCGCTGCCCCTGGCGCTCAGCACGCGGGCTGCTGTCCTGCCCCTGCGCCTGCCTCCCCGCCGGAGCCATTTCCGTGGCAGGAAGAGATCTCGGGGGGCGGCGTGGACAGGCTGGGGAGGAGCCGGGGCTGGAGACCCCCTCAGGGAAAAGCAGCTGCAGGAGCGGCGGTCCCAGCACGCTGGCATCTGCCGCAGAAGAATGTTTCAGATGCCGAGTGTGGGAAAAGCCGACGTTCCCACGACACACATCCGACTCCGCCCCCGGGAAAGAGCCTCCTCGCTGACGCACAAACTTGCAACGCGGGTAGTGAGTGCACCGCGCCTCCCGGGCTAGCCCAGCACCCCGCTCTCCGCTGCTGGTGTGCGCTCACTGCAGGCGTCCCATCTAGGGAGCTCAGCCCATCTTAAGACCCACGTTTCCCAGGATCGCCCTGTCGCATTAAGAACAATTAATGAGCTAAACAAAGCTGCACAGCTTCGGAAAGAAGATAAAAGACAAAAAGGTAAACGTGTTTCTCCAACGGTGCGCCCTGTCCAGGTCTGGGACAAAATGGAGCCGGGCAGCAGGGACAGGCATCTGGAGGAGGAGGTGGCCAGCCGCGCTCCGGGGGGGCCTAGGAAGGAGCGGCACGGAGACATGGCCACCCGCCACCTGAGCTCTCGAGTGCAGGGCCAGCACGCGGAGCGGCCCCAGGGAGCTGTCAGGTGCGAGGGAGAAGGCAGACATCTGACCCCTCACCACGGGAGCAGCCGGACCTTCAGATGGATGCCAGGGGGTCTGGTCTTGTTCGATGACACTGGGGTGTCAAGGATGTTCCGCTTTCCCAGTCACACCCCTATAGAGTGCTCTGGGTTGAGCTTTCCACAAATAGCCTTGAACAGGAACACATCTGGCTGGCGTGGCTCAGTCGACTGAGCACCGGCCTACGAACCCAAAGGTGGCTGGTTCGATCCCCAGCCAGGGCACATAACCAGGTTGCCAGCCAGGTCTCCAGCCAGGTCCGTAGCTGGAGGCAGGTGAAAGGCAACCATACATTGATGTCTCTTTCCTCCCTGCCTCTCTCCCTCCCCCTCCTAAAGATAATAAACAAAATCTTTAAAAAAAAGATTTCTCAGTAACAGTCCCACTCTTACTTACCTTCCTGAGCAGCAAACGCCTGACTGGCTGCAATGACTTTCGTTAGCTCTGGGTTGTACCTTGTTCCCTCCGGAAAAATCACAAGATACATCTGTGAGGCACAAAGAAAGTTCAATTGGTGTTGTGAGCACGTTCTTGTTGACGGCTTTGCAGCTGAGCCCCGTCCATGCTGACAGGACTGCCCGTGGCGGGACTTGCATTTCGTTCCCTACGACCTTCACTTCAACCAGAGCCACCACAATGCGACAAACTCAAGTAAGTTTTATCGTAACAGACTGTATTTTCGCTGACAGCTAGGTCAGTCATTAAGAATCTAAACTTTCCAATTACATGCTGATTTTCACCAGGTAAGAAGTTGGCCATGAGATGCTGCCTCACACAAAGCCTCGATTACTTAATAAAAGGGCTCCACCCCCAGTTGTGCAGAATTCTTTAGGGGGCAAGTTTTAGACAACTACATCCCTAAGTGCTTCTTATTTGAGGAAAGTCCTATATTAATATGTAAATTTCCACTACGTAAAATGTAGTGTTCACATTTCAAACATCACACAGTATGATTTTACAGAGCTTCCTTGACATGTTGTTTCTTAATCCTCAGCTGCAGACGCCTCTTCATCGCCTGGAGGGAGGGAGGGAGGGGAGCCAGGGGGGAGAGGCATCGCACAGCGCCCTCCCCGCCCAGCCCCTGCGGTGCCCAGACCGGGAACCCGGGAACCCGGCCACCACCCGTGGGGACACGGGCGACACTCCGCCCAGCTGAGGCCCTGGCCAGGGCCGGCACACACCTCAAACGGCCCCACTGCCACGCCACGATCACCAGGCGGGACGTTGACTCGGTGACCCCGGGCTAAGCGTGTACGTGTACCCGCTTGGGAAAGGCAACACAGAAACGGCAACAGTGGCAACTCCTCATTTTCAGCCTGAGTTACAGAAACTGCATCAACGTGTTTGGAAGCCAAAATACAAAATAAGACTTTTATCAAGTCATTTCAAAGATGCCATGTACAAACAAGAACTCAAAATGGATGACAGACCCCAACGTGAGACTAAGCCTTTAACACTTGCAAAGAAAACAGGAGAACCTTATAACCTCAAGTTTGGCAAGAATTCTTAGAGAGCAGATCACGAGTTAGTAAACCTGACTTGAGGAGAATGAAAAACATGTCCCTGGAGACACTTATCCACACTGCAGCCACCTGCACTCCCACACTTGAGTAGGGACGAGTTCCCGGGTTCCACTGTCACACGACACGCTGTCCGTCCCCGACTGTACACACACGGACCGTATCCGCTCTACCCACTCGCTACAGGCGGGCACGAAGGCTGCTTCGGGAACTTGGTCACTGGGAATGGTACTGGAATGAACATGGGAGTGGGGAGAACCCTCCAAACCAGTGTGTACACACATGCACGTATGCACACGATACACGAGGTCTGGCCAGGCGTCCAGCCACATGCTACTCAAGAAGACACTTATTGAAGATACACAGGCACTGTACACAGGACAGTGACACCTCAGTCCCCTTCACAGCAGGCACCTTGGGGCCGCACACAGCCCTCCTAAGAGCGGTCAGCTGCCGTATATTTTCCTGAATCTCGACAGTCTGAAATCTCTTCCCTGTCAAAGGTGACTTCAGTTTTTGGAAAAGTGAGAAGTCAAGGGTGCCAAGTTTGGGCTGCAGGGGTGAGTCAACTGAGTGACTGGCTGCTTCACCAGAATGTCTGCACGAGACGTGGTGCACCAGTAGGTGTGTTGTGATGAGCTGCCCACAGAGCTGTGACTTCTGAATCACCCGCCTAGTTCCCGCGGAGCAACGCTCAAGCTGAACGCAAAACCTGACGCAGATTCACTGCTGTACTTGCTCAGTCATTTTGAAGGTGACAACCACACAGTACACACGCCCCCTCAACAGCGTCTAAGCCCCCACTGACTAGCACAGTGAAGCTGTCCTTGTTCACGCATTCGCACTCCAGTCCCTTCTGCTTGGCTGCCAGGTTACACGGACGTCACAGACACTGTTCCCTTGTGTCAACAGTGGCCAGGCTTCCCCCAGACAGACCTCATCCCACACCGGAGACAGAAGCGCTGGCTCACGGTACGCAGCTCTAGCTTTAACCGTCAGCGGCCCCTCCCGTGTTTCCCAGCCTGACTGCGGCATCTGCGGGCTCCCACTCCCCCACATCCGGGCCAGCACTCGCTACCTTAACTTTTTCCTAGCAGCCTCGCCAGCAGGTGCGAGGCGCCACCTCACTGTGCGCGTGACCGGCATTTCCCTGAAATGATGCAGAGCCCCTTTTCATGCCCCTGCTGGCCCTTCGTGGGCTTCTGCAGAGAAATGTCTGTTCAAGTTCGTTGCCCGTTTTGGGTGATTTGTTTTCTTGCTGCTGAGTTGCAGGAGTTCCTCTTATTTTGGAAATTAACACCTTACAGGATGGGCTTCGCAGATATTTTCTCCCTTTTCACAGGTGGCTTTTTCATTTGGGTGTTATAAACCGCGTCACTCCAAGCTTTAAAAGTGATGAAGACGACAACAAGGTGCCCCCGTGCAGGACAGAGAACACTAACAGTCGGGCTCCAACCCCAGAACCAGGGAGGAACAGGCAAGTCACAAGCTGCACCCGCAGGGAACGTTTGCGGGGAGAAACCTGACCACCAGGCCCCAGATGGTCAGCGGAGCCCAGAACCCACTTCCTTCAACGCACGCCCTGCGGAGGACAAACAGGTGGAGGAAAGGAGAGAAAGAGGCCCCGCTGTGGTGGGACAGCACAGGGGGACGGAGGCTGAGGGCGCAGCCGCCACCTCGCGCTGCCTGGGCAGGGCCCGGGCGCCCCAGCATCTTCCTAAGAGAACACTGAGACTGGGGGTGCAAAGGGTGACGACCACGTATCTGCCCTGAATGAGTCTTCGCAGATACTGACGCTAGTTTTGGCTTCTCAAGTAACAAGTACACAGAAAAGCTCCACTTATGCTCAGACAGAAAACAGCTGCTTCGCCAGAGGCCGTGGGACCCTGCGGACGCCGAGGGCCGGGTGGAGTGGGAGGTGCCCGGTGCTGCCGCTGTCACAGCTGTCACAGGCCGGCCGCGACCTTCCTGCTCCTCCTCCTCCTCAGGGCCCGCGGGAGGCTTACCTGCACCTGAGGCCTGTGGCCCACACACGCTGGCGCCACTCACCCCGCGCGGCCACGCGCCCGCAACCACAACCCCGCAGCCGCGCGTCTCACCGGGGTCCCCGCGCTGACGTAGCTCTGCAGCTTCCTCCGCATGGCCCGCTCGTTGAACCGCGCGCTCCGCTTCACGTAGACGCCGCCGTGCTGCCGCAGGAGGGGAGGACTTGCGGTGACAACGCCCAGGGGCCGTCACAAAGCTCCCTCACCCGCAAGGGAGGGCGTAATCAACTCCGGGAATGACCCGGCCCTGGACGCGTTCCCATCGCGGCATCTAAAGAACACCCGCTGAGCACGCACACGTGTCAACACGGTTCACAGAACTGCACGTCGCACTGGACAGTGCACGGACGTTTACTTTGTAAACAGGCAGTTAAAACAAAAATGCTTCCTTAAAAATAACTTTTAAGCTCCAAAACCCAATCCCAGGTGCACCTCACGTCTCCTCGTCTCCACAAACCGTGAAGCTGCTCAGGGGCATCCTCACAGCGAACCCACCCTCAAGCGCCCCGTGCCGGTGCTGGGGGAAAACCGAGGCTCAGGGTCCCGCGGGCGCCCTAACCAGCGGGACGGACAGGGTGGGCGAGGGCAGGAAGCGGGAGCCAGGCCGCCCGCCTCTCTGTCCCCCGCAACCTCCAGAGCACACGCAACACTGGCCTTTCCGCCTCCTTCTGCATCAAAGACTTCAAAAAAAATTTTGTCAAAAAGATTTATTATTTCCAGAGAGGGGCAGGGAGAGAGGCAGAGGGGAAGGGGCACATCCATGTGTGGTTGCCTTCCACCTGCCTCCAGCTACGGGTTAAAGCCTTTCTAACAAGTGTGGCTTCCACACAAATTATACACCTCATCTTTAAAAATTAATAATCACATCGCTTATTCAGGAAAGGATTAGAAAAATTACTTCTCTTATTAGTTTAAGGTATTTGTCTATCCCATTCTATGTTACTGAATTTTCCTGTTTGAAAAAATAGCCTTTTTGCTACTTCACTCTGTGTCATCAGAGGCGTGTGCAATCACACACCACGGAAAACCCTGGGGAGGCCCACGGGCACCGACCCAGCCACGCGGCATCAGCAAGAGGAGCCGCAAGGCAGGTCCCCCCACCTGCTCGGCCGGTTACCTGGGAGAAGTAGCAGCCGTAGAGCGGCAGCCACTTGAGGCCGTCCTTCAGCACGTAGCGCACGTGGCCCAGGGCGCGCTGCCGCACGGCCAGGATGTCCGCCACGATCCAGTCCACTGCAGAGACAGAGCCCGTCAGCGCTGTGGCCCCGCGCCCGCCCGCCCGCAGACGCAGAGGGGGCTCCGCCTGAGTGCGGTCTTCCTGGGGCATCACTGCTGTTACTGGTCTAAGGCACACGTGACATTCACCGGGCGGGCTGTACGCAGACAGCTGGGGACACGTGGGGACGGGGGGCCAGGGGCTGCAGGCTGCCACCGTCCTGCAGGGTGTGGAAATGGCGCGAGGCAGGGGGAGAGCACGCCTGGAGCAATTACTTCTGTCCAAGCACCCACGTCGTAGTGCTGCCCGCCCCCTCCTCCCCTCGCGTCCGTGGTCCCCCCGTCTCGGCCGCCCCCCTTCTCCGGGCAGCAAGGGGGCCTTCTTCAGCGGCCTGCCTTGGACCCTGCTGGCCTCGGTGGTGTCATGAATTGCTCCCCTTTTCCTGCTCAGGGCTCACTTTTCTTGACTGACGACACGTGCAGTGAGCAGAGTCACACAGAAGCACAGGCTTTGGGGTCAGGACCTTGTCTGTGTGCTCTCCTGCAGCAGCGGTGTCATGGCGGGCAGGTGACTTGGCCACGCTCAGCCTTATTGGTCGGTGGGCTCAGGGGGTGTGGGCAGCGTCCCGGCTGGCCCAGGCTCCAGGGGACAGGCGGCAGCAGGAGCCGCGACGCTGAGGAGCAGGGAGCAGGTCCCGGCCAGGCCAGGGCCTCCGGTGCAGCCTCGGACGCCCGTCCCCCGGGAGCCAGGAGCTGGTCCCATCCCAACGAGACGGAGGCCCGTGTTCCTGCCGCTACACCCGCCCTGCTCTTGGCGCTGCCCTGCGGGTGGCTGCTGCGTTCTGTCGCCACGTTGGTGGCATCTTAACTAAGTGGTGCCAGGACTCAAGTGTCGTGGTTACTGGACATGGGATTGACTTTGGGGGCAATGGGTGGATGGGGAGGGGACAGAGGGGAGGAAAAAGGGGATGGATGTAATACAACAACAATAAAACTTTAAAAAATAATTCATGTTTCACCAATACCAAAAAAACGTTTCATTTCAATGTACAAAAACAATACTTTGCCCACATATTTTCTGCAGAAAACTTAAGTGTCACGAGAGGAAATACAAACCTGTACACTGATGATTTGCTATATATATTATATTTTCTTTGTTTTTTGGCAAATCTCCATATAGCAATACCTGAAAGAACAAAAAGAAACACGGCTTTGGTATCCTAAGGCAGGTGCTGCTGCGCCACACGAAGCAGGACACAGGTGACATCGTGGTGGGTCCAGTCACAAGCCACAGAGGCGACCTCCCTCCATCTCCCTAGGGCGGCGCAGGCAGGGTGGGGGCAGCCCCTCCGCCTCCAGCCCTGCCGCTCGCTTCGCCCCGCAGCACAGTGCCCACCTCCGTGGCTGCCCCCACGCGCTGCTGCTCATGGCAGAAGGGGTCCCATGTAGCACGGCGAGCGGGCAGAGGTGGCCGCAGCGCGCCACGCACACTCACGCAGCCACACGCACCCTGGGGACAGCGCGGGGGAGACAGGGAAGGAGCGTGTTCACAGGAGAAGGCGGTGGGCGGCTGCCCGGGTGTCAGACCTCGGTTTTCAAACCCCCCCCCCCCCCCGAGGCCGCTGCACCACAGCATCAGCCCCGCCGAGGTCCGCCCGCCTCTTCTCCGTTACCCTACCTTTCGCTAGCTCCACCTGCAGCCCCCACGAGGCTCCCAAGAGGGGAGAGGCGGCGGCTTCCCCCTGCGCTGGAAGGTGCTGTCCCTGAGCAGACGCCCAGCACCCCACCTGACCCTGCGCAGGCCCTGCCCAGGAGAGGCCTCGGGGGGCTGCCGGGACAGCGCCTGCGCAGGCTGCAGTGCGGGCGGTGTGGCTGGGGTCCCCGGTCAGAGCTCTTGTGGGAGCAGTTTTGTTAGAGGCCAACCGCTTACTCAGCGCAGGTCACGGACGAGAACACCTCCCGGGCGGGCAGACTAGCTGGGTGTCCTCACCGCGAGGAACGCCAGCACCTCAGGGTCAGGGCGGGTGGCTGCAGCGGCAGTGGGCGCCGCCCGGGGCCCAGTTTCCACTCCCGAGTGCCCGGCTGGCTGGGCCAACGCTGCTCCACAAGGGCCGTGCGGGAGCCCGGCCTCACCCCCCGCACCAGCTCCCCCTGCACCTGCGCAGCAGGAGGCCTCCCCACGGCCCCGCGACCCCGGGCCTCGCCTGCACCAGCCACGGGACGGGGCGCAGCCATCACCCAAGACAACGCGGGCGGCTCTTGTCATCGTCCACCAGACGCGCGATGTTGGAAACGGCCTTCGGTGAGTAACAGGACACCTGTCTAGTCCAGGGTCCCGGGTCTCTGACTGTGCAGGACCAACCGCAGCGCCACAGATCGCACGGCTGCACGTGTGATCCACACTCCAGGGTTACCACCCCCTGAAGCGTATTCACCTGGTTTTATGCCAACGAGCTACGTCCCCAGCGCCCACCACACGGTTCCGACCGCAGCGCGTACAGAAAGTGCTCATGTCCTGCCCCACTTGGAAGACTGCGCAGCCAGACACGCTAAGGGGCCCCCAACACGAGGTCAAATCGTGCAGCCACTGGTCCAGCGTCAGCGTGCAGAAGTGAGCGTCACGCACGGTGGGACCCCACGACCGCTAGCTTTCTCCCCCGTCACACGCGCCTCTCGCCTCGTCCCGGGAGCGTCCCCGAGTGTCTGATGGACGGTGCCTTGGGCTGGGGAGCGTCCCACTGCCCCCTAGGCTTCACGGAACAGGGTGGCGCACCCCGTTCAGGGGAGCCGGGAGTCAGACGTGCGTTCCTGCCAACACACAAGGTGGCAGAGAACGGGGACCACGCGCCGGAGGGGACGGAGGGCGGCCTTCTCCTGCGTGCGGCTCCTGCCCCTGAGCTACCTGGCCGTGCTGGCTTACTGGGGGGTTCGCTGCTGGTCTCCCCGGAGAAACGAAGGAACTGGTGGACCTGAAGGACCCGCAAACGTGCAGGTTCTCACTGGGATGCAGACAGGCTTCTCCGCACAGCCAGGGCCGCCGGTGCAGGCCTGGCCTCACCCCCTCCCGTCCTCTCCCGGGTGGTGCTCTCGGCTCTCCCACCTTTCGCTCCAGGACCAGCATCAGACTCTGCACCTGTCCACCGCCCTGAAGGGCGACCTCTGCCCCCCGGCTCCGCAGCCGCCGACCAGAAGAACCCTCTGGGGACGGCTCCGTCCTTCTGCTACGAGGGAAAATCAAGTCTACAAGTTCTCCCCTTCGCTGCCACTGCCAAGGGGTTACATCCTCTGGAAGGAAAAGAGATAGGCCAACCGTGCTGATATTAATAGCACCCGTGCTCATGTCACCGTACGTGACCCTGCGCTCGGCCCTGGGGAGAGCTGGGGCTGGAGGGAAGCAGAGAAGAGGGGCTGCTGGGAGGAGGCAGCAGTTGGGGCAGAGGGGCACGGAGCACAGGACGGAGGACAGGCCGGAGGACAGCCCACCCTGCGGAGTGAGGCGCCCAGCCCGGGGACAACCCAGGCCCCTCCCACCCCCTGCAGCTCCAGCAGGACCCCTCTCCAGAGGGTCTCGTTCTCCTGGCGTAACTGCCCTCAGACGGGCACTCATCTCCACCAGCGTCACCTCTCCACCTGGAAAAGCATCCTGCAGGCTGACCCTCGACCCTGACGCTCAGCTGCCGTGGCCCCGACCCTGGCCCGACCACCACGCAGAGAGCTGTCCTGCCTCTCCGTGCTGAGATCCGTCTGTCCAGGGGGAAGGGCCGCCACCTTGCAGAGTCAACGACTCACCTCACGCAACAGGGCACCCCTGGCCTGGGGTCCAGCGTGCTCCCGCCTCCTCCGCCCTTTCTGCTCCCAGCCTGCCCATCCCCGGCCTCCATCAGAGCCGCAGGAAAACGCCACCTGTCCCTCCTGCCCCTCCTGCCCGGTCCCCAGCCCCCAGCCGTGAACCTCCCGGGAGGGGCGAGCTGCTCAAGGGCAGGAACTTCCCGTGACCGGGGTCCCACTCCGGAGCCCAAGGAAAGAGCCAGGAGCAGGTTCTAGGGACTCCTCACTGAGGGGCACCTACTCAGGTCTGACCTGCCTGTCAGCGTCAACCTCTGTCTCAGAAGCCGTCATACAGAAGAGGGTGTTAAAGGAAAAGTTAACTTCAATTCCACTTAAGAACTCAACTCTCCGTGTATTCAGCTCCACAAAATGAGATACACCTTTGAGAGGCCAGGTAAATGCTGTATAAAGAATCCCCTGCCACCACCTTACAAAGCAGGCCAGGGGAAACCGACTGCTTCCAAATCCCACGTTTCGGTGTTACAACGTATTACGTTAACATTGGGGGAAGCAGGACGGAGCAAACAGAGCCACCAGAGACAAATCTACTTTAAAGTCAATTCCAAAGTGATGTCAGCGGGAAGAAAACGGCCACCCAGGTGCGCACTCGGTGATGGTGAGGCCAGGGAAGGGCTCTCCTCGGGGCCCTGCCTCCGGCCTCCGGCACTGAGCAAGGACACACTTGTCGTGTCACACCACTAAGTGTGAGGGTCTCTGTGACGGAGACCCCAAGAACGTAATATAATTACTGAAGCTGGTGCGCCCCCAAAGGGGAAAAAGGTGTGTTCTGTCAGTGGGTCCCAAATCAAGAACACACAAGGAGCTTCGCCCTGTAGGAGTAACGCAGGCGGGGCGGTGGAGCGTCGGCACCAACCCAGTGGAAAGGCAAGTGCGAGCCAGGACCCCCAGGGATGGCGGCTCAAGTGCCTGCCTGCCCCAGAGGCGCGGGAACAGTCAGACGTGGCAAAGGACAGTGTTGACTAGAACCCGGCGAACCAGCGCCCACGTGTCCACCGGCCAAGCGTGAACTTCGGGGACCCGCCTGCCTTCAGCTCAGAAGTCCCATCCCGCGCGCAAAGCCCGGTCTCCCAGCTACGACGACGCCTTCTTTTCAACTTGGAACTTACCGGCACGAAAAGGCTGTTTAAAAACCTACCTTGAAGATACTCTGCAACGTACAGAGCGTCCCCTAGCAAAACAAGAAAGACGAGCAAGGTTTCCATCGCGACTCCGCAATGGCCAAGTCAAGGAGGAAAACTACCAAGTGAAAACTCGAGTCCCAGACGGTCCGCTCTGCATCAGTTTTGCGTGGGTTTCTATTTAGGAATTAATGTCCCCTTTACCCACTACCTGCTGCCAGAGCCCGTGCCCGGCACCCCAGGCGCCGCCGAATGCGCGAGCAACGCGGGGAGACCCACGTCCACGGCGGGACTGACTGCGGGGCTCGGGCCCCGGCGCGTCCAGACGCGGGTTCACCCCACCCGGCGCTCGGGGCAGCCCGAAGCCTCGCCAGCCTGCGCCACGGGAAAGGCAGGGGCGGCCGGCACCGCGGTCGGGGGCCAGGGCGGCGGGTTTCACAGCAAGAAACGCGCTCAGCACCCGCTTCGACGGCGCGCGTGCGGGGCCCCCGGGCAGACGCGGAAGCAGCGGCGGTGGGCGGGCTCCCTGCGCTCCGCTCGGCCGCGTCTCCCTCCCGAAGCAGCTTCCGCTCCAGCGGCCGCCAGTGGCTCCCGCTGCCCTGCGCGCCGCCCTCGGGGGGGGGGGGGGGCGAAGCTCGGCGCCCGCGGCCGGGCCGGACGCCCGGGCGCCGCGGGGGGCGGGCGGCGGGCGCGGGGCGGCGGCCTCACCTGCACGCCGGTGTAGCTCTCGAAGAAGAAGAGCACCATGCTCTGGTAGGCGCAGTAGAGCCGGTCGTCCACCGCCTGGTAGACGCGCGCGGGCAGCAGCGCCGACAGCAGCCGCCAGGCGCCCCAGGCCAGCACGTAGGTGGGCGCCGTGCCCAGCAGCACGGCGGCGGGCAGCACGCAGCGCAGCGCGTACATGTGGAGCACCAGCGACAGCAGCATCCTCGGCCCGCGCCGCCCGCCCGCCGCCACTCACCCGGCCGCGCCCCGCCGCGCCGCCGCCCCCTCGCCGGCCCCGGCCGCCCGCCGCCCCCGACACGCCCCGCCCGCGCGCGCCTCCGCCCCCCGCCGCATGGGCCGCGCCGCCGCCGGGGCTGGAGGCCGGCGGACGGGCGAGTGCGGGGCCCGGCGCGCCGCTCGCGGCCGCGGCAAAGGGACGCGCCGCCCTGCGGGGCCGGTAACTCAGGGGCGCTCGCACCCCATGACCCTATCCCGGCACCCTGCGCCCAGTCGGGGGCGGGGCCCGCGCCAACAACAAGCCCCCTGAGTGGCCGCCCGTTTCCATAGTCCCCCGTCGGCGGGAGCCCTCGGCAGCAACGCACCTGCTGATTGGCCGAGGGCGGCTGACGGTTGACGCGCCGCCGCAGGGGCCCGCGGGGACGCAGCCCGGGCCTCGGCGCACGCGCCGGAGCGGGGGGCGGGGCGCCGGCGGGGCCGTTAGCGGCGACCCTCGGCTGGGGGCACCGGGAACCCAGACGCGCTCCCCGGGGGCGCGTGCGTGCCGGTCCCGCGGGAGGCGCGAGGGGCGGGGCGGGCTGCGCGGCGGAAGCGCAGCGCAGGGCTCGGCCCGGGGTCCCCTCACCCCCGCTTCTCCGCGGGCGCGGGGACGAGACCGGGCGGGGCCTCCCCGGTGCTGCGGGTGAACGACCGCGCGGCGGCTCCGGGACGAAGCCGCTGGGCCGAGGGGCGCGGGAGAGGCGCCCGGAGCCAGAGCCGGCGCGCGGGGCCCGGAGAGAAGGCGCCGTTCCCGCCGCTTCGCACCTGCAGCTGCGTCGCTCCGGGGCTGTCAACCCTGTGCGGTTGGAAGACCCCGTTTTACCGATTGGTTTCGCACGGGTCCCTTTTCCTTTGGGAAACCCGCTCCTCCCCCGGGCTGTCCGTGCACCACGTTTCCGCTCCAAGCCTTTTACCGGACTCGGGGCCCCGGGTCCACAGGTGCGCGTCGAGCCGCGACGGTCGCAGCAGCAGAACGCGACGCGCGCCCCGATCGGCACGTCCAGTAAATGCAAGTCAGGCGGTGGCCCCGCCGGGCGGCGGCGCAGGGTCACGGGTTCGACCCCCGGTCGGGGCGCCTGCTGGGCTGCGGCCGCGCCCCGAGGTGGTGGCGAGCGAGAGGCGACCAACGGGGTGTCGCTCCCCGTCCTGCTCCCGCGCCCTTCCCCGCTCTCTCGAGATACTTTTAAAAATAAAGTTTCCCTTGAAACACCTGTGTCGACGGTGCCTCCATTAAGGGAAATTGTGTCTTTGGGTCCCGGCAGGACGGTCGCCCCTTCCCACCTCGGTGCGGCACGACGTGGGCCGCGGGGGCGCGGCGGGTCGGGAGTCCGGGCTCCGAGGAGTCTCCCCGGCTGACCAGCTCCCGCAGGTTACGTGTCCGAACTCGGGGCCGCGCGGCCCCTGCTCCTGGGCGGCCCGGGCCCAGCCCGCAGGCGAAGGGAGAGGCGGTGCGAGGAGCTGGCGGCGGCCGGTCCGGGGACAGGACAGTGGCGGCCGCCCTGACCCCAGCGATCTTCAGGAGGGGAGGTGACACGATGAGATGTTGACTTTATTATCATTATTATTATTAAAAAGGTGCTTCTGGGCTGCGTGGGTGGAGTCGGGCTGGACCCCCGGCGGGGACGCTGCTTAGACGGCGGCGGGGGTGGGAACGCAAGCGCCTCCCCGCGGGCGGCCCCCTGGGGACAAGGGCAGACGACAGGGACAGACAGACGCCACTGACCGCGTCCCCGGGTCGAAGGCGCGGCGCGGGCACCGGCCCAGAAGCGCGGCGGCGCGGAGAGCTGGAGGCGCGGGCGGTGGACATTCGGCGGGTGACAACGCACCGTCATCCCACGGCTGTGCAACCACAGGGTGACGCATTTCACACGCTTAGTGGAGACCGGCTGGTACGAGCGATGGTCGCGAGGGAAGAAGCCCGATCAGCCGAGGCCGCGCCCCTGCTGGGCCGGCTCAGGTGTCCCCGAACCCCGGTTCAGCGCCTCCGTCTGCTGCGTCGCCCGCCCATGAGCCGCGGGTCGCGGTCCCGACAGAACTGCTGCCAGCCGCGGTCCGGGCCTGAGTCGGGGCAGCGAGGGGGTTCGCCTGGGGCAACGCAACGCAAAAGGGTCGAGAAAGGGTGTCCCGGGCAGGGGAGCCTGCAGGTGCGGCTGCAGGAGCGGATTCTCCTGGCGAGGCCGCGGGGCCTCGGTTCCCTGGGCCGATGCGTGGGAACAGGTTCTGCGGAAACTACTGGGCTGTTCTTTAAGAGAAAAACACAAGTTTACAAGCAAAATTAGATTTGAACGTGGATACTTACTTAGAATGAGGAAAAAAACATCTCAAACAATAAGATTTTTAAAAAGGGGACCTACCCAGGCCAGTCACACGGTGTCTGTCATGGAGGATGCCTTTCTCATGACTGTGGGAACCTGTCAGCATTCTCCCCGTGTAGGAGAAAAGGTCATTCCTCCCCCCGCGTGACAACTGCGAGTCCCGCATTTACCGCTGACTGTTGGGACGTGTAAAGCACTCAGCCCCACGCTGCGCCTGGAACCGAACTAGGTCTTTCAGAGGGAGGAGGGGCCGCGGAGGACGACAGCCCAGGGCAGTGGGACGGGGACACAGTCGTCCTGACACCGACCTGGACCAGCACCTCAAGGACTGGGTGGTGTGGCGACGGAGCCACGGTCCCCGCAGATGGCCCGTAACGGAATGTGCCTGGTAACCAGTTTTTACAGGGACCCGAGAGCCTATCAGGTGACCCGAGCGCCCCAGGGGTGCCCCACGCGCCCACTGTAATGATCAGGGTCCTTAAAAATGGACGGAGGAAGAAAAGGAGCTCAGGGTGACCCAGCGTGAGGGCTCTGCTCCTATTGAGGGGCTTTGAAGATGGGGGTCAGGCCCCAGAAGCTGGAAAGGAGGGTGTGGGCCCTCCGGAGCCCCTTAAGGGACTGGCCCGGCCTACCCGAGACTTCTCTGGCGAGGCCCGCGTGGGACTTGTGACCTGCAGACTGTAAGCTGAGATGTCACTGAAGCTGCTCCGCACGGGGTCATTTGCTCCGGGGCAGTGGAAACTGGCACAGCGAGCGGCGTTCTAGCAGGTACCAGGACGCCCTGGAAAACTACTGGCTTGTCACTAGCACTGAACTCGGTGGCTCGGAGCGTCTGAAAACCCACGGGCTGTGTGCGCGTGTTCCGTGCTGCCAACGACGTGACAGTCTCAATAAGGCCCAAGGGGGAGGGTGAAGTCGTCCAAAAAGTGACGTGAGTAGCCCGGTTACAAAAATTGTTCTAAGCAAGCATGACAACCTGCACCAGGATAAAAGCCAGATGAGATAGGAACACGTGAATTAAAAGCTGAGCGCAGAAAGGGCTAGAAAAGACACAGGGTCACAGGCAGAGGAACCCGGCTTGGCTGGGGACGAAGACCAGCAGTGTGATCAAGTATCGCTTGGCTGAAGATGCTGGCGTCTGCTGTGACTTAATTCATCCGGCTGTCCCCCAAACGCGAGGCGCGGGGGAGGCGGCGCGGGCCAGCAGCGGAGGAAGCGGGAACCTGAGCGGGGAGCCGTGGCCCACGCTCCGGCCTGGCCGGTGGGAGCACGGGGTCCACCCTGCCTGGCAAGGACACACCGGCTTTCCCTGCAGAACCCTGGGCCGGCTGCCTCTGCTTGGTCACCTTCCATGAAGACTCTTTTCTTTGTGAAAGAAAAACAAGGCTTATCTGTTCCAAAAGCTGTAAAACGGTCTGTTTGGAACACAAAGGTGGAAGTCCCCCTCCCGCCGCCCGCACTGCCCCAGATCCCACAGCCTCAGTGAGAGGGCGGCCATGGGAATAAACTTCCTACGTGTTTTCCTGGGCTTCTGTTAGTGGGTGTTTGCGGCTCCTGTTCCCCATCTTGATGTCACTAGAATTTCCCTTCAGATCAGATGTCCGTCCCTCCTCCACGCAGCTCACCTGCTTTGGGGGTCCCATCCCCTCCGGGACGGCCCTCAGGGCAGGTAAAGCAGTGCGTGTTCGCCAGCCTGGACCTGGATTCTCCCAAGCTCCCAAGACACTCTCCACGGCTCCGAGGTCAACAAACATCCCAATGGCCCTGGGACGTGACCGGCCCTTTCCACCGTGTTGAATGTGAGGTGTAGATGGTAGTGCACCTGCGGGTCCCTCGGGCATGACCCACGCGCCCGCGGCCGGTCCCCCCGTGCTCACGGAGGACCCTTCCCCTCAGGCATGTCCCTGGGTTTCCCTCAGCCTCACCCTCGTGAGTCTGATTTCCCAGGGGCCACTCTTGGCTCGGAAGGACCACAGACGGGCGACGGTGACTCCGGCAGACGGTTTCTCAAAAATGAAGCAAGTGATCCGGTCGTGTCAAGAGACACAAGGAAGAGCGCTGCCAGAAACGCCCACGTTTTCCGGTGAAAACGAGAATTCTGGTGAATAGATTTGCTCCCATTTCCCCCAGCGGCCAGCCTCAAGATGCTGCCATTGCTCCCTGCTGTTCCATGTTTCCCTTCTTTCTGGAACCTACAAGTATACAAGTGAGGCCACATTTGTTTTTTGTGTGGCTGGCTCTTTTGTTTTTCCTTCTATTCATGTGATGTGTTCTATGTATTAGTCTGTGCACGTCGGACCACCTTTGCGGCCGGCGATAAATACTTGGCCCTGACATACACGCCCACAATCCTACAGCTGTCACACCACAGCTGCACGTGGCTGACGTGTACGTGTTAAGTCGGTTGTGTTTCCTGTAGCTCCGAGAGGCAGGTAAAGCGGATCAGAGAGTCAGCGCACTGATTTCGGGTCAATTCACAAATGGCAGCAGCGGCTGCAAGGCGCTCCTGCTGGTCAGATGGTGACCAGGGTGCGGAAGGGCCTCCCAGCTTCCTTCACGAGTTAGTCGGTCTCGGTTTACAACGCATGGGGCCCCACCCCCCTCCACCCCCCTCCCCACTATCTGCCTTGGGTCTCAGCCTGTCGCACATTTGCTAGGAACCGTGACAGCTGTATTTCAGTCCGTGGCTGGGGCCCTGCATGCTCAAGTATTGAAAACTATTAACACTGTTTTTCAAAAGAGTTTCCTACCAAGAGGCTTCGAAATTTCTTAAGACTGTTGGGGTCCCACTGTGCCCTTCTCTGACCTGCAGGCCCCTGCACCCGTGGTCCTTTTTCCGGTGAGAGGCGCCTCTTTCCCTCTTCTCGCCATTTGTGCGCGGAGAGCAGGCCTGTGCCGAGTGGGGCGCACAGCCCGGGGGCCGCCCCAGCAGGCTTCTCCGCACCCCAGTCCCCACCGACATCCCTCCGGGCACCTGCCCAGGGGTGTCCGTCCGCAGCTGCCCTAGATAGTGTCGCTCCCTCTGTACCAACGAGCACAGATTCGTGTCGCTTGCCTTGACCTGCGACCATGTTATTATCCGGCTTCTCTGTGACTTTCCGATAGTTGTTTGGGCCGCGAGGACAGCTCCGCGGCCCTGGCTCTGGGCCTTTCTGATGACCCTTCAGAGGGCTCAGCAAGCTCCCCTTCATTTCCAGCTCCGCACCCTGTTTCTGTTCTGCTTATCAAACCTTCAAGGACTGTTTCTTCCTCTTTCGGAAATCCACGCCAATTTCTTTTGTTTGCCGAATCGGACATCGCTCTCCGGTTTGTCCTCTCTGCCAGGAACCGTGTTTATGCTTTAATATGACAGCGGCAGAATCCGTCCCATCAAGTCCTTCAGAGCCCCGGGGTGTCCACGCGGTTTTCGCCATTAATCCCGTGTCTGCCGCCAAAGCTGTGTGATTCTTACCACGTGGTCTCTTGTTTAAGCAGACGCCCTACCCAGGGGTTAGGTTCTCTTTTTTCCTTGATCCCTTGAATATTTTCTCATTCCTTCTTCTTCGCCCAATGTCCCTTCGTTTGGCAACCACGTTGCTCTCAGCGTGCGTGTTCCCCGCAGGAGGAGAGAGACCCTGTCCTGTCCTCAGGGCGCCGACACCCCCGAGGGGCCAGGCGACGGGCCAGGCTGGTTTCCTCCCTCACCACGCGCTTGCGGGCGCCCAGCTCTGCCCGTCACCGCAGCTAACGCTTCTGAAGAGAGCGCAGCAGACGCTTGCGACACGGCCAGGCGGAGGGAGAGTCCCTCCGTGAGAGCTCCTGTCGCCTGGCGAGAGCTGCGGAGGTGCAGAGAGCCTGCCCGCCCGCCACCCCGTCTCCGGCCGGAGGATGCGGAGAGGGGCCCTGTGAGCTGAAGTCTGCAGGGCCTGGAAAATCTTTAAAACTTTTTATTCTCTTCGGTGCAGCCGTGAGGCCAGCTTGCCCTGCGGACACACCGCCCTGGTGCTGTCAGAGGCCCCTAAACCTCTGTCCCAGGGGACCTGGGAGGACAGGCCCCGGGCAAGCGGTCAATGTCGGGGATCCCGGGCCCAGGGGAGTTGGAGAAGCGCTGCTCCCTAAGTCTGTCCGTGAATCTGCTTCAGAAACAAAGGGAAGAAGATACGTTTTCAGAAGAAAGTAAATGAGGAGAATTGGGCAGCCGCGCACCTGCCGCTGGAGGAGATTTTCTGGGTGAAGGAGGAACAAGAGAAATGACAAATATCTGCGTCCACACGGGAAAGTATTTTCCCCCTGCGGCTGCTTGAAATGCGTACGAGGCTGAAAACACGGTGACGTCCCGGACGGTGCGGGCATGGCTGTCAGACGCGTGGTGACGGCGCGCAGGGGTGAGGGCAGAGGGGCGGCCTGTGAGGCTTCCGCACCTTTTACAGGGAGCGAGGCACCACAGCGAGGCCATAAAGGCACGTATGTTGTATGAAGAGCTCCCAGTAAGGAAATGCAGTGAGACTTTTTAAAAAGATCAATTTAATACATTATCTTTAACGTTAGTAAATGTGTAAGTAATACACTCAAAATAGGCAGGAAAGGGTGAGGATCGGAGCAAAGGAGAAACAGGACAATAAAAAAAAAGGCTGGGTCTAAATTCACCCACATCAAATAATGGTAAGTGCAAATAATCTAAACACACTGAGTAAAAGACAGGTTTTCACGCTGGATTTAAGAACAAAATTTCATTAAATGCTGTCTACAAGACACCTGCTTTAACTATAGCGATCGGGTAAGTAAAACTATGGGAAACGGGAAATGCAAACTCTAATCCAAAGGAAGCCGGAGTGGCCGTGTTGTGAAGTAGATTTTAGAAGACAGACAACTACCAAAGTAAAAAACCAAACAGATAAAAAGGTCAATGCACCAAGAAGACAAACAATATCCGTACCTTCACTGCACAGCATCAAAACTGAAAGTGAAAATATAAAGTCCAATCTGCATGGGTGACACTAAACGTCCAACCACCACAAACTACAGAGGCTAACCAACAATCGGGCCGAGTTGCAGAACCAAAGTCAACATGTGAAACATGGTTGCATTTCTACACCCTAACAAGGACCATCTGAAATGGAAGTTAAAACAATTTTTATTTTTGATAGAATTTAAAAAAGAAAGAAAGAAATGAATTTAGCCAGGGGGACCAAAGACTTGTACACTGAAAACTATAAAAGAAGTTGCTGATAAAATTACATAAATGAAGGGACAGCCCACATTCATGGATTGGAACCCCTGAAATTGCTAACATGCCCACACCACCCAAAGTGATCTGCAGATTCAATGCCTGCTTTCTCACTATATGTATATATACACGAGCCCCATTTTACTTATGTAAAAATGGACCCAACACCCAACTAGACACTTGTCCGAAGAGGGTACACACATGCCCAAAAACCACATGAGAAGATGCTAAACGTCACCCGTGGAAGCCAGGCTGGGATACCACTCGACACCCCGCAGGACGACGTGACAGACAGAAAATGAGGGAGCTGGGGAGGACGCGGGTGATCCGACTCTCACACGCCCCGGTATTCGCCCCGCGGGGTGAGCAGCAGCTTTCTTGGGCGCCACCAAGATGTCCTGCTGCCAGGGCGGCGGGAAGCCATCTGCCACCCCACCCCTGCCCACCGGCTAGTCCTCCGTCAGGTAAGGAAATGGGTCATCAAGCCACAAAAAAAAAAAAAAAAAAGACTTGGGGGAACCTGACATGCACAGACCGAGTGAAAGAGGACCATCTGAAAACACATACACACAGAGCCCGTCCCGCGCTGTGACATCCTGGGATGGCAGCCCTGACATCACGGTCGGCTCCTGCCCTGCATTTCTCAGAACCCAAGGTGGGTCAAACCGCCCTGACGGGGCACCCTGAGGGAAAGGGGCCTTCGCCCTGAAGGATTTATCAGTGCCGGCTTATCAATCGTCACACAGACGTTCAAGACCCGGGAACGGGCGCTTGATAGGCGGCTCTGGGTGAACACTGGGCTGTGCTCGTGTTTTCTGTAGACCTAGGACTGCGTGCAGGTGCCTGCTGACTTTCATAAAGCTAATTAAAGGTAGTTCATGGCCTTTCATCTCTGTCTTCCTCACCAAAGTATAAAACTGGGACAAACATTTTACTAAACATGAGCTGTTGTCATTGCTGTTTTTCCTTTGCTGCATTTCCTGCCGTTCACGTAGGGGGATCGATTCTCCTTTCTTTCCGGTCGACGCCAGCAGAGGGCGCGGGAGGGCCGGTTCGCTCCCGCTGCCCCAGGGCACCCGCCCGGCGGGGCGGTTCCCACAGGCAGTTTTCCAACAACTGCCAACCCCTGTGTGTGCTGCAGGATGTCCTACGAAGCCCCTTCCAGACACAGGGCCAGGGCCCGCACCCCAGACGTGAACTCGCATCCCCTTTTTTTGGGATGTTCCTGTTGAAAGATGTTTTTTTTTCCATTTCGTTCCCCCTCTAACTCAGTTCCCAAGACACTTCGCATCCATTTCACTCGAGTTCACCGCTGTTGAGTGAGGGCTCCAGACGTTGGCTTCATTTTGGTTTTCCAAACAACACAGCCCTCTCCAGGGGAGAGAATGAATAATGTTAAACGCTGGTGTTCAGCATACGTTTCTCAGAGCTGTGTAAGTACTCGGTAAAACCTTTTATTTTCAGCCATTCGGGCTCCGAGAGCTGGTCCAAGCCGCTAGCAGGGTGGTCATGAGTTGCCTGCGGCCCCCAGTAAAATTCTGGATGTGACTTCCCTGCCTTTCGGGGGTTATCCAAGCAGGGAACTGGAGCACGTCTGGTGGAAAAGCATCAAGTGGGAAAATGCTGGAAACTATTCATAGCAGCACTTAGCTGTGGAAATCCCAGACTTCACCGTCTATTTATAGCTTTTCTGTGGGTTAAAAGGGTGACACACCAGAAATGCAGAAAATGCGGCCTGCTTTTACCCAGCCAGCACTTGGGCTCACGAGCCGTCTCCCTGTGGTTCTGATAACCAGAACCGCGCAGAGTAACGGCCGCACGGACGTCCCGGCTGGGAGCCTGATGAAGTGGTTTCACGTGGTTTTCCCCTGTTTTCAGTTGGACTTTGTCCCCAGGAGGCGACTTGGCTAGTGAAGTGTGGGATGGGGGCGGCGCTTAGGTGACCCGTGGGACTTGCCGTGGCCTCTTCCCAGCGCGTTTTCCAGGAGGGAACGCCCGACAGCGCGGCCCGGCCTGCGGAGCCGGCGGAGGGTGGAAATGGTGCCCTTCCGCTGGCGGGGAGGTGGTCCCCGCGTCCGGGACTTGGGGTGCAAAACGCAGAAACACGTGGGGAAACCACACACCCACAACCCTGCCGCTGCCGCGGTGCCGCTGCTCACGCCTCACACGCAACGCCCTCTGCCCAGCCGTCACCCGTCGTCACCGGCCGTCTGCGAGCAGGGCCCGTGGGGCCCAGCGTGCGCAGGTGCCACCCACCTGGGCAGGGACCAGGCCCGCAGCCCCGGGGCCCTGCCTTCTCCCTGTCCAGCCCCCGGGCACGTGCTGGGACCTGCCCTCCACTCCGTCTGCTCCTCACGGCCCCCTGGGCTCCCGGGCCCAGCGTCCACATCCCTGAACTCACGCAGGGGGATGACTGGCCTGGCGTGTGGGGTCTCCCTGGGCCGGGGCACGTGTCACGGAAAGGGACACAGCTGGAGGTGTGCGTGGGGGCCTTGAGGAGATGCACACGGCCGGGCCAGCAGGACGGAGGCAGGAAGACGCGCCACTAGCCAGGGTGGGGGGCTTGCCCACCCCGTCTCTCACTGACTCGGGAGGCCAGGAGGGTCGCTGGGGCCCATGCTGGCTGGGGAGCCGAGGCCTGGGCTGCGGACAGCACTGGGCATCTTCAGCGGCAGGTTGTGGCCAGGGGATCTGTGGTCCTTCTGTTTGCCCAGCACCTTAGATGGGGAACATCTGGGTTATTTAGAGTTGGCCAGACATGTCCTCTCCTCAAAGCCCATTAGCCTTCTTTCCTCCCTGTTTCTTCCTCTATTTTTTTTTTAAAGATTCTACCCACCATCTCGAGAGAGAGGGACAGGCAGAGAGGGATGGGAACATCCAACATGTGGTTGCCTGTCACCTGCCTCCAGCTGCAGACCTGGCTGGAGACCTGGCTTGCAACCTGGTTCTGTGCCTTGGCTGGGAATCGAACCTGCGACTGTAGGGTTCACGGGCCGGCGCCTTATCCACTGAGCCGCCAGCCAGGACTCAGTATTATCTTGTGTCAGTCTCAGGGACACAGCATAGTGGTTGGACAATGACATACTTTATGAAGTGACCCCCGGGGAATTGCAGCACTGACCTGACGCCCTACGCGAACCGGTTACCCCTGGCGACCTTCCCTGTGCTGGACTTCGCATCCCGTGACTGGTCCGTACCTGCCGACCTCCCGCCTCAGTCCCTTCCCTTTTCACCAGCCCCTGGGGCCCGGCGGCCACCGCTCTGTCCTCTGGTCCCTGAGTCTGTTCCCCCGTATTAAAGAAATGAGCTGACCCTCCACCCGCCGAGACCACCTCACGTAAAGGAGGGCTTCCGGGGGTTACAGGTCCCTCTCCAGAGGCCCCTGGACGGTGCCCCCCAAACTCCGCCGCCTCTGCCTGTAACCCCCTCGTGGGCCTACCGCCCCGCCCGGCCAGCACCCGTCTGTCAGAAGGACCTTCAGGACGACCCTCCCTCAGCAAATCGGGCCCCCGTCCCCTGCTCGTCCCCAGGGCCGACGCAATGAAGACGAGTGGACTCACGTCCGGCCTCTGGACGCTGCAGGGCAGACGGACCGTCAGGCCCCGGGCGCCCAGCAGAGGCTGAGAGGCGCTGGCAACAGCTTCGTGCCGCCCAGGTGCTTCTCAGACGCGGGGACCACGTCCGTGTTCGGAAACGTCTGGTCTCTCGGGGGCTGCGTGCGCCCCCTCGCTCTGGGGACTGCGGGCCTGTGGGTGGAGCTGGGACGCAGGGGACCCCACGGCCCCTCTGCCCCGACGCTTCCCACCAGGGCGTCACGAGCGCCGCCGGGCGGGGGCTCCCAGGGGCGTCCGTTTCCCACAGGCGCGGCCTGGCCTCGTGCTCTGACCTTCGGGAACAGTTTCTGGTGGGGACCCCGCACTTCACTGGGACAAGGAAACGGAGAAACATTGTTGACAGGTTTTCAAGCCGCAGGACCGGACTGGAAAAGGGTTTCTGGCTGGCCCTGCTGGCCAGGGAATTCAGAGGAGCGCGGTGTTCCCGTCACCAGCTTCGCAGCAGATCTGCTGGACCTGAAAGCAGCACATAACGTGGCCCGTTTCCTGTGGGCTGTCGCCTTCCAACTGGGAACCTAAGAAAGAACCAACCCCCCACAGCTTAGTTCTCCTGTTTCCACGTCCTTCAGTCTGGGTGGGATACGGGTTCTTTAGAGGATTCTAACTTTTCCCATCCGTGATCTTTCGGGGGAACTTTACCTGTGACTTTGAGACTCTTCCATGTGAGGAAAAGCCTGCAGGCCTTACACTGACGTTGTGGGCTGTTTCTGTCCCGACAGGACCGGTTATCTTGCTGGGAGACGCGAGACTGCATCGCTAGCGGATTGAACACAACCTCAGCGTTAGCATTTGGGTCACACGAGGGGGAACCTGGAGCGGCCACTCAGCACTGGGCCCAGGCCAGCGGGGGGTGCGAGGTGACATGTCATAAAGATCCAGGGGTTGAACCAAGAAACTTCGGGGGTTAGACTGCTTTGCAAGAAACCAGTTTAAACCAACTCCCACTCTTTATTGAGCAAGCAAGCGATAAAGGTGCTGTGGCTCCGGAGTCAGGATCGTGACTGTCCCCAGAAGCACGGGGTCAGTCTCCAGGGTCACACGCAGGGTTCCGCCACGCCGCCGTGCGCAAGGCCACCGGGACGCTGTCTGCAGAGGAGCCTCCGGGTCCCTGCCGTCACTGCAGCAGGTAGTTCTCCCGGGCGCAGACACGGTGCTGCGTGATCGAATCTAGAGGGAGAAGGTTTGCGTCAGCAACAGCCAGCCACGCAGGGGGATGGCACCTTCGGCAGAGAAGTGCAAGGCCCCGTCTTAGAATCTCAGGTGGTCCAGAGCAGCATTTCCCACACAAGCACGTGGCCCACACAAGCAAGGTCACACACAATGAAATAAAATGAAAAGTTCGGTGCCTCAGTCACACGGGCCACGTTTCCCGGGGCCCAGTGTTCCCGTGGCTGAGGCCACGGTGCGCAGGCCAAAGGCGCACACACGTGGGTTCTGCCCGCCACGCCGACTGGTTCCACGTGTTCCTCACGTGGAACACGAGCGTGAGCGCAGGCCCTGTGTTTCCGCCGAGGAAGAGGACTCGTGGTCCGTGTGAAACTCGACCATTCCACGAGGCCACAAGAACCAGCGGGTCCAGGACACGTGACAGGTGCGGGGAGCCTGGTCCTGGCTCCTGACACCCAGGGGCCCAGCTGCCAGCCTCCCTCCACGCCCAGGGGGCGGTGCACAGGGACCCCAGCTCCTCATGGAGTCACACCGGGGGCCCGATTGGGAGCCGCATAAATGGGGGGCCACGAGCCTCCCCTCTGCAGAATGGGCACCGGGGCTGCTGGGTGAAAGGAGATGAACAGAATCAGCGGGGTGGCCCGTGGGGACTGAAAAAGCGCCCAACACTGACGTGACCTGTGCAACAGTGGGGAGGACAGAACTGGTTGTCATCAAAGTCCACAGCACACGTGCAGCACCCTGGGGTGCAGGGACCGTGGGCTGTGGCTGCCCCTCGGGGAGGGGCTCCGGGGGTCCCGGGGGTCAGCGGAGGGCGGACCTGCCTCCCCCGCCCTCCGTAGCGTCCTCAGCGGCGCCGGGTGTTCCTGCTTGTTTTCACCCACATTCATGCGCCCAGAGAGTCTCCCTGCCCCCACTGGGTGGGATGATTCATCCGTACTCTTGGCCCCGGTGTCCTGCTGTTTCAGGGAAAAGGGGCCCTGGGGACCCCGGGGAGCCACTCCCGCCAGCCCAGCGGCCTCGTGCTGGGGCTCTCCACCCAGGGAGGGAGGGAGGGGGCCCCCGTTCCCCACGCTTCCTCCTCCGTAAAATAAGGTGCTGGGCTTGTCCAGCCCGGGGCTTCTTTGTGAGACAAGGAGCCCATCCATCCCAGGGACCCCGGGGGTCTTCTTCCTCAAGGTGGAGGGCAGGTCTGAGCCACTTGCCACTGTCACCCCAGACCGAGTCCAGGGAGTGGCCTGCAGCCCGATGTTCCGGCCACAGCCATTAGCCTGCCTCCCGCGATCCGTCACAAAATAACTCTCAAATGGGCGCTTTCCCAGGGTTTTAAAAATGGTTTTCCGCCCTGGCTGGTGGCACAGTGGATAAGGCGCTGACCTGCGAACCCAAAGGTCGCAGGTTCGATTCCCAGCCAGGGCACAGAACCAGGTTGCAAACCAGGTCTCCAGCCAAGTCTGTAGCTGGAGGCAGGTGAAACGCAACCATACATGGATGTCTCTCTCCCTCTCTCCCTTCCCCTCTTTCTAAAAATAATAAAATCTTAAAAAAAAAAAAAAAAAAGAAAAAAAATGGTTTTCCTCCTGATTTTCCTTTCACAGCATCTTGAGGCCGAAACCTTCCCAGGAAACGTCCACAACGAAGGCTGACGGGAAGCAGGACCGTCTGCAGGAGACGCTATCAGGCTTTGCTCAGGGCCAGGGCCACGTGCACGCAGACGCAGGGCCGGAGCGGCCGGGGCAGGGGCGGGGGGTGGGGGGGGCAGAGGCAGGAACATGAAACGCCATTTCCTCGTGGCTGGAGCTACTGCACCGTGACTCCATCCGGGGAGACCAGCCTGTCGACGGATCCGTGTCTGAAAAGCACGGGGTGTCCCTGCAGGTGCCGGGGCTGCCGAGGAGCCGTGTGGCTGGGAAACGGCCGGAGGACGGGGGCTCGATCTGGGGAGGGGCCCCCTCTGAGAGCTGCGGACACACCACACCCGGATGCCGCCCAGGGCCGGCCCAGCCGGAGGCAGGAGGCGAGCGCGGGGGGGAAGGGGACAGCTTGCTCCGCAGAGGGGACCCTGGGCTCCGCGGCCCCCGCAGCAGCCTGACCACAAAGCCGCCAGGGGAACACCTGGCACCGGGGCGCCGGCGACCCCTGGGCTGGAGAGAAGCGGGCCCAGGCCACGCCCCGGCGTCCACCAGAGGGGGGCTGTGTCCCCTTTGAGGGGAGACGCCCAACGGGACACAGTCCCGGGTCGTGTTGATACGTGAACTTTTCTAGAACACGCAGCAAGAGCCTCGGATCGGAACGTCGGCTGCTCTGAAGGGCATGTTCTTGGCATTCGGAAAAGAATAAACAGTCTCCCGGCTTTCTCCACTGGAGCTAAAGTCGGTTATTTAAAAAAATCCGTTTCCAGGCCAAAGAGAAGTTGCTGTGCATCAGGTAGATGTCAAAAGGGACCGCAGGTCGTTTACCGGACACTCAGAGGCCGTCCGGGGTTAACGTGAACGAAACTGGGCCCGGGGCCCCTGCTGCTGTTTAAGGACCTCGTCTGGGACGGGGGTGGCAGCCGAGTGCGTGATGTCGAGACTCGGGAGGCAACGGGCCGCGAGGAGGAGGAAGGAGTGAAGAGCAGGAGCTTCTAGGCCGGCTGGTGGGGACGGGGACAGGATTCTGCAGGCCCAGGTGTGGGAGGGGCGTGGGTGGGCGAGCTGCCGCCCTGGAGAGCCAGTCCTATCCCAGACCCGCCCCGGGTTGCGGGGGGGTGGGGGGTGGGGGGGTGGCTGCTGCAGCAGGAGGCCCCTCCCGATCACCCGGGTGCCCCCCGCAGGCCCCGCTGCCCCCAGCAGATTCCTACCTAAGATCCACTTCTCCGAGAGGTACGTGATGGTCTCCTTCTTCTTCCCCTGGCGGGGCCCGATGAAGATGCTGGCCTGGCGGGGGACGCCCGTGACCCGGCCCCCGCACAGCAGGACCAGCTCCCGCAGCTTGGCTCTGGGCGGGTCGCTGGCTGGGGAGATGAACATGGTGGGCTGGCCGGCGAGCAGGGTCCCCCGGTGCTGCCCCGAGGACAAGTGGCGCTCCTGGCGGCAGAGCTGCGGGCAGAGACAGGCGCGTGAGGCACGTACCTGGCACAGGTCGGCTGGGACACTCACTTCCCTGTCGGGCTGTAAGGACAGGCGCGCACAGCCGTTGGCGGCCATGGAGGGCAGCCCGGACCCGCTCAGCGACAGGGGTGTGACACTGACCCCAGCGGGCCGCTGCGTCCCATCCCCAAGGGCGCGTCCTCTGCACACGCGGGAACTGCGAGGCCGCGCACGGCACGGCAGGTACTGCACTCGCCGTCCCAGCAGACGCGGCACCCGCTCTCCCCTCAAAGGGGACACGGGACAAACCCCGGCTGCTCTACACGGACGCGGACGCGACGCTTCTAGCTACCAACGGTCCAGGGAGGGCCGAAGACACCCTGACCCTCACGGGAGCTGCCCCTGGTCCGAGGAGAAGTACAGGCTCTCGAGGGCGGCAGCCATCCTACCAGCGAGTCACGTGCTACAGGAAGATGAGGAGGATGAGGGCGCCCGGCGGGGGCCACGCCCGGGAGGGGCGGGCTCTCGACCTGCGCCGTCTGCTGGGAATGGGACCCGCTTCCATCCAGCCTTGTCACCGCCCTGCACGCAGGTCCAGGGCAGAGACGGGACGAGGCCCGGGGGACGGGGCGAAGGGCCGTGCAGACTGCAGGGGGGCAAACCGGGGGCCTGGCCCCACCGCCGCCTGCGGCCGGAACGGGACATCAGGGGCCACTCAAGCTACACATCTGCCTCCACTCGGACGTGGAAACAGGCCACGCTCACTCTGACCAGGGGGCCCCAAAGGCCAGTAAAACGGGTGCCAATGATCTCAAGACACCTGGGGCTCTGGGCAGTGGCGCCCCCCGCAGAGCCGCTGTCCCGCCCGGGCGGCTTCCACCCCCAGCTCAGCTCTGAGCACTTTCCTCCCGAGTCCGAGGGACGCGGACAGGTGACCAGCATCGGCTTGAACGCCACGAGGCTGCAAATGTTTTGTCAGTAAACGTTGAAGGAAATTTCAGAGTTTCCTCCAAAACTGGAACCGAGCGGGTGGACAGGGGACCTGCGGAAGGCTGGCACGGCTCGGGGACATGTCTCCACAGGTCCCCGCAGGCAACACAGGCCTGGCCGTGCCCACCAGGCTCCGCACGGCGGGTCGTGGGGAAAGGGGGCTGCAGCGCCCAGGAGCAGGGGTCCCCGCACGGCGAGCCCGTCACAGGTCTCCACCGTGACCCGCAGCCCCGGCGGAGGCCACTGCAGACCCCCGACCGCGCAGAAGGCCCGCGAGGACCGCGGGAGAGCTCCCTGCCTGCCAGGCGTGGGCTTTTTCAGTGGCATGTGCGTTATAAAGGCGGCATCAACGATGGGAACATGGGCGTCTTGGGAATCCACAAATAACCTTATACAAGGTCATAAATCTGGACTTGGTGCTGCCAGTTTCAACAGCGCCAAGTGGGAGGGCGCCCGGGCGGCGCGACCTCTCCCTCTGCTTCTCCCACGGCCACGCCAGCCGGGCCAGCCCGGACGGCTCGCGTTCCGCGCGCGTTTCCCAAGGAGCGTGATGAACACGTACACAGTTCTTGGGTTTATGGAACTTTTTTTCAGTATTTTATTCACTGTTTTGAGGAAGAAGGGCAGGGAGGGAGGAAGGGAGAGAGAGAAGCATCCGTGGACGGTTGCTTTTCTGCTGCCTCCAGCGACGGGCCTGGCTGGAGACCTGGGTGCAGCCTGTGGGACCTCCTATCTGACCCTTTAACACCGGCAGGTGGCGCGCAGCCCGCCACCGAGGAAAGCAGGTGCCCCGCTCCTGGTGGCCCCCGCGCCGGGAAGGAACGGGTGGGCCGCTCGGTAGGTGCGCGCTGAGCTTCCTAAGAAATGGCCGCACAGGCCGCTGGAGTGCCTGCCACCTGGTCCCCGCTGGAGGGGACGCACCGGGTCCTCGGCGGGTTGAGTCTGCGTGTCCCGGCCGAGCCGCTCACGCACGGGCGTCTGAGAGCTTCTGGCCTTCCGCCTGGCCCACCTGGGAAGGGCTCGGACTGGGTGTCAGACCCTCTATCCTGAACGCGAGCTCCTTCCCTCCTACACGGGCGACGGTTCCTTAACTCCGGGGCTTCCCTCCATGTTCTTACTGGCGCCTTTCAAAGAACGGGAACTTCTTTCCACGGAGATTCTGTTCTCCCTCGTGAGAACCACACGCCCCGCCCCCCAGGCCATGACTTTTTCCTCCCTTTCTCCTGGGAGCGTTGGCTGCCTTCTGACAGGGGCAGGAGGTGGGTGGGGGGCGTGGGGTGGGCAGGAGGACAGGAGGAGAACAGTGGAGACAGAAATGGCCCCTCTTCCCAGCCTGACCCCACAGCTCACAGCAGGGAGGTCGGCCCAACACTCCTCACTTTTCATTCTTGTTTTGTGTTTGTTTCCGGTTTTACTGTTAAAACATGGAGTGGATTCACCCCCGGAGGGACCGGGTGAACTCAGGCTGCAGGCGGCAGGCAGCTCAGAACAAGGGAAGCGCCAGCCAGCCGAGGGGGGTTGGGGGGCTGCCAGGGGGTCAGGGGGCAGCAGCCGGGGCCGGGGCTCCTCACACCTTCACCACCGACACACACACATGCTCACACGATTTTTATACATTATACACGTACATTTATAACTTTTTTCTACTTCAAAACCACCCAGGCCAGGCCTTATTGGATAAACGCATCTCTTAAAATAATCAAACTGGAATAAAACCCAGAAACGCAAAACAATATCCTTCAGAGAGCGGCCAGAGGTCAGGCCCAGGAGCGGGTTTAACAGCCCTGGTGGAAGCCAAGGGGTGACTAAGAGGGAAGGAGATAAGATCTGTCTACAAGTACCTGGAGGCCGTCAACAAGGAGGAAGCCGGAGGCAGGCCCACCCGGAACCGGGGCTTCGGGAAAGGAAGTGCAGGGGCAGGGGAGCCTTCGGCTGGCCCGCACCCCAGGGTGCAGGCCCTGGGCGTCCCCTCCACCCCACCCCTGGCTCCCCTGGTGCTTCAGGTCTGGCCTTCCCGGAGCTGGGGGGCGGCGCCCAGGGGCTCCCCCTGCAGGGCTGTCGGCCTCCGTCTGTCCACCGCTCGCCCTGGAAGGCTCGCACCCGAGACCAGCCCCTCTGGCTGCAGACCTGCCTGGTCCAGTGGGAGGACCTCGGGCCCCTACGGGCCTTCTCCTGACCTTTGAGGAGGGCCCTCCGGGATCTTCCTGCGGGGGAGGCGGCCCAGACCCCCGTCTGCCTGGCACCGGGCCCTGCTCACTCCCTTCCAGGCACATCTGACCCTAACTCGTGGCGTCACTACTCGGGTCTGCAGCGCAGCGGAGGGGAGGGGGATGGAACAGGTGACAACGTGCACCTGGCCTCCAGGAAGCTCATGACCCAGCAGAAGACAAACGTGAACGACTAACCCGAGGATGCACGACCCTCCACTCGCAACACCGTGGACCCGCGAGCGGTGGAACTTCTCCTGGAAGGCCTGGGGGGGGCTTCCCGGAGAAGCGTGTCCTGAGGATCATCAGAAGGACGTGCGTGCGTGTGTGTGCAGTGGGGGGCGGGGGGCCTGCTCCCCGACACGGGAGGCTTGGCTTTCCATGCCACAGGACCGTCTCCCGGGCAGTGCTGGTCAGCAACAGTAACTGACGTCCAGCACGGTGTCACGACCGTTGGGGTCAGCATGACAGCAGGGGTGTGACTTGGGGAGCACAGACCTCCCTCCGGACGGATGCCGTGGGGAGCCTGATGCGCTCATGCTGCCAGCCGAGGCCGCCCCACGCCCCAGCCCCACCCACAGCTGGGCCACCACTGGGGCCCCCGAGAGCAGGCACCGCCCAGATCCAGCAACGGGGGAGGCCCTCACAGGCACCCCAGGAAGACACCCGCAGCAGATGGCAAGGTTCTCCCGGGCGGGGCCGGAACCCAGAGGCGGGCAACACCGTGTGCTGGTGAGGACGCGGGCGGCAGGGGCCCTCGCTGTGGGCGGTGCTGCTTTGGAGGACAACTGAGCGTTGTTATCAAACTAAACCTGCTCTTGGTGCAGGACCCAGCAGGCAGGCCCCTGGGCTGCTGCCCAAAAGAACTGAAAACAGGTCCACACTGAAACCTGCCCACGCGTGTTCACTGCGGCTTTATCCGTAACGGCCACAAGGGCGGCGATAAACACGTTGTGCCCCATCCAGACGATGGAACGTTCTTCAGCTCAAACACAAAGGACCGTGTCGTGGGAAATAAAAAGGAACCTGAACGTGCACAACTGGTGACAGAGCCGGCGGGGAGGGGGAAGGCTGGGCCCACTGTGATCCCCACTCCTCCGTGCCATCCTGGAAGGGGCCCAACGGCGGGGACAGTGACAGGCCGGCGGAGATGGGGAGGGGCCAACAGCTGGAGCCCAGGGGGTTTTCCAGGCAGGGAAGCGGCTCTGTGACACTGTAATGATGGACTCGTGTCGCTGCGTGTTTATCCCAACCCACGGAACGCAGCGCAGTGACCTCGTGTCACCTGAGGACGCTGGGTGACACCGATGTGTCTGCAGGTTCATCAGTTGGGACAGATGTCCTGTCCGGCGAAGGTGCTGACGAGGGAGGCTGTGTGTGTGTGCGTGTGCGTGTGTGTGCGCGTGTGCGTGTGGGGGTGGGACACACAACACCTCCGCCCCTCCCTCTCAGCTTTGCTCAGACCCCGGAACTGACAACACAGCCTTAACTGAAAGGGAAAGAGCTGCTGTGGGCCTGGCAGCCGCGTCACGTCGAGGCCTCGGTCACACGGTACTGGGGTGTCTCTCCGCTGTGTCCTGGAACTGCGGGGCACTTTTCAACGGCGCCGTTTAGCAGAGGGTGGCCCACGTCACGCGTTAGGGTCGGACTGGGAATTCTTCCCCCGCACCCGTCCTGGGCTCCTCACGAGGCCTCGTTAGGAGCACCCGACCTGCTGGCACGACAGTGAGTTTGCAAAACACGGAGCTTTGCTTTTCTGGGGGCCCTGAAGCTGCTGGGTGTTGTCCGGTGGCACCAGCCCAGCGTTTCCAAACAGACCCTCCGGCGAGCTCGGCACCTGTCCCGGCTCCAACCGAAGGGCTGGGCAGCTCTGCGGTCCAAGCGGCCGCAAGCAGGACATCAATCCACGCTGCACCGCCGGGGTCAGCCCCCGGCCCCCGGCCCCCCGCCACAGCATGGAGGCCAATGATGCTTCTCCCTGGTCTGTCCCGTTTGCAGGCAGGGAACCGCTAGGATCCGTCCACTGACGCCGGAGGGGTGGAGGGCCCCGCCCACGACTACTTAAGAAGTGTCCCCGTCTCCCCGGTGACTGATCCCTGCGTTTCCCACCTCTCGCTGCTCTAGGACAAAAGCCCACAAACAAAACGCCCAGGGAACAGGGGAGATGAAAGGACCGAAGGGGAAAAGTACCAGGCGCTCCCCCCAGATGAGTCAACCGCACCTGAGAATGCGGAGCTGCTGCCCGCAGGCCCTGGGCTTCCTGTTCCAACGAAATACCAAACAGGCTGCGTTTCCTTCACAAATAGGCCATTACATCAAGCGCTGTTCCTATCATCTCAGGTTTTTGTCCCCAGTCCAAGGTTTTCTTTGGCAAACGTAGAAACATTCTAATTAAAGTGGAGGAAAACAGCCTCATTCACGCGGCCGGAGCGGCGCACGCAGGAATGTCCCCGTCCCCCCGTCCCCCCGCCCGCGGCCGCGCGGCGTCATGCAGTCCGGACTGAGCCCAGGTACGACCGGAGCCGGCCTGACTCACTCGCAGAAAAATTCCAAAGGGATCGATGATTCCTGTCACCAGTGCAACGTTAACATTCTCCTCACAATATCCTTCCGGGCCCGGGGGGAGGGGCCTTCCTTCAGCGACACGAAGGGCAGCGGGGCCTGTTCCCAGACGCCAAGATTAGCAGACCTTCCCTTACGGGCTGCCCGGCAGGGGCAGGTTCCGGGGGCCCGCGCCCTCCAACGCCCGCTTCCGTCCAACTTCAAGAAGCCACCGTCGAGCTGTGCAGCGCTGTCCCATCGCCTGCCTGCTTTTCAAATGCACGGTTTACGGCCCTGGCTGGTGGCGCAGTGGATGAGGCGCCGGCCTGCGAACCCAGAGGTCGCTGGTTCGATTCCCAGCCAGGGCACATGACCAGGTTGCAAGCCAGGTCTCCAGCCAGGTCCGGGGCTGGAGGCAGGTGAAAGGCAACCATACACGGATGTCTCTCCCCCTCTCTGCCTCTCTCCCCTCCCGTCTCTGGAAATAAATAAAATCTTTTAAAAAACAAATAAACCGCATGGTTGAACAAGCAGGGACCACCAGGGCCCGGCCTTTGGTCCCAGTTACGTAGGGGTGTCCGTCCGTCTATAGCCCGGCACACGTCCCGGAGCAAAGCTCCCATATCAGCCGGTGCGCCTGTCCTGTCACGGGACTTTGGAAAGTCACCGCTGGGAACGGGGCAGCGCTGGGGTGACTGCAACACGGGATCGGCTCTGGAAGGGCTTCGGGGACCCCAGGCTTGAGGGGTCCCCCTTCTTTGAGGGCCGAAGCTGCCAAGCTCGTGCAGGTCCCGGGGTGCGGTGGCCCCAGCTGACACGCAGTGCACACGTTTGTGCTCCAGCCGCGACCATGGCACCACACCAGTACCCCCCCGCGCTGAACCGCTCCTCACACGGAGGAGGAGGAAGCCACCTGCACACTCGTCCGGCGCTGGGCCCCACCGCCACCTGCTATGATTGACTTCTGGTGCCCCCAGGGCCCAGAGTCCACCCTGCTGGGCAGGGCTGTCACCGTGGACGAAGGAGCTGATCCACCCTCTAGCCCGTTCCCAGCTGGGCCTTCATCACCTTCCGGGTGCCTAGCCCCCACCCAAGGCTCAGGGGGCCACCAGGGAAACGCGGGGTCACCCGCTTCCTCTTCAGAACTTTCCGAGTCGACAGGGATGATGGCGACCATGACCGAGGGCCGACCGGCCTGCGCCCCGCCTCGCGTGCGCCCCTGTCCGGTATGACTGGGCCTCAAGCCTTTCCCCTGAATCCTGCTTCCCAAACCCGCTGGGCACCCGGCGAGGTGAGGGTCCCCGGGCAGAAGGGAATTTCCACCCACGGGGCTGCGGTCTGACTGCAGATCCTGCCCGCGGAGGCCCAGAGCTCCCTCTCCACGTGACAACCCCTGCACTGCGTGCGTCCCGACACAGACGAGAGACACGGGTCCCCCCCAGGGGTTGTGGGCGACGTCGTGGAGACCAGGGGGCCCCACGGGCTGGGGAGGAGGCTTTGGACGCAGAGCCCCTGGCGGGCCAGGCTCCCAGCGGCAGGACGGCAGGAAGGAGCAGCACACGGGCGGGGGCGTCTGCTGGGGCCCCGGCTGCAAGAGATGGGCTGGTTCCTGCACGACCGAGTCCCACGGGCCCCGTGTCACGGGAGGCACGAGTCCAGGCTCCCCCGCGCAGGCGGAGCGGGGCGGACCGGGGTGCGGTGCCAGAGCTGGGGCGGGAGGGGCGGCGCTCACATCTGCAGAGCGAGGGAGCACCCACAGCCCGGTGCTTTCTGCGCGCCGCGTGCTCCCTCCTGGAGGGACGTCCAGCAGGACCAGCAGGGCTCGGTGTTGTCACTCGAGGTCCTGAGGCACTGGCTTCGTGCTAACGAGCCCAGAGGGGGTGGGGGTGGGGGGCCGGGCTGGGCGCCCTCAGCCTGACCCCGTCCAACTCCGACCAGGCGTGGCCCCCACTTACCGGCCGGCGTGCCCAGGGGTCTGCTGGCCCCAGCCCTGCCCGGGGCTGAGTCTCTGACGCAGGACCCCCGGCCGAGGCAGCCCCGGCGAGCAGAGCTGCGGCTGCCGCTGTCCTCCGGGGGGCACTGTCTCCCTGTCCCCCAACCACGGGCACCCTGGGGGCACCGAAATAGTCCCGTCTCGCAATGGAGGGGAAAACCCGATGACGCAGCGAGGTCGGATTTCTTAGAACACAGAAGCATGTTTTCCTTTTAACACTGAAACATGTAACACGTCTCCTGGACATGGGTCTAGAAAAGTGGGACATCGGCCCTCGCGGGCTAGAAACAGGCCTATTTCCAGCCCTCGGGGGCAGGTTAGGGGAAGGGGTTTCCCGGGGCTGCGAGCCTGCTGTTTTCTCGCTGTGCTTCTGCCAACTGAAACGCTGCTGAGGCTGGACCGCAGGCAGCTGTGGCCTCTGGCTGAGTGTTTTCCTAAAAATTCCACTTGGGGAAAGAATTTCCACCTGGCCCTCCTCCCGTGAGGGTTCGGAGCGGCTCGCGCTTCCTCTTGGGAACGACCAGGGATCCGAGGCGCCGGCCCGAACTGGGGGGCTGCAGCCGGGCCAGGGTGGCATTCGGAGCTGTGGGTGAAAGGGGGGACCACTCTGGCCTGCCCGGGGCTGGGGGAGGCTCTCCCAATGCGCAAGGACACACCCAATTCAGTTCCCAGCGCATCGCTGCTCAGGGCAGCACAACCGTAGATGCAGGGGGGCTTCCTGGAGGAGGGGACATTTGCGAGGAGGAGCCCAGCCTTCTGACAGGGTGGCAGCAATTACAGAGGCTCAGGGCTTCCGAGAAACGGCTTTACTGCTGCCAAGTGAGGATCTGCATGGCCCTCCGTGCAGTGTTGGAGCCGCCAGGACTTCCCGCCCGCAGACTGCGCGGCGAGGACCCCACGTCCCCACCTGGCCAGCCTCCCCAGCCAAAGCGTCCAGCGCGACCCTGCCCTCTGCTCCCTCGCCCTGCCCGCCCGTCGCAGGGCTCGTGGGGCCTGTGGCCTGTGTCCGTCTTCTTGCCGGGAGAACCTTCCAACGCTGCGTTTCCAGCGCCCCCCGCCCTGCCCGCCCCCGCCCCGCTGCCATCTCTGTCACACTCCGTCCCCACGGCTTCTCCGGACTCATCGTTGGGCCAGGGAATCTCTGCTCAGAGACACTCGGTGACTTTGCATTAGAGATGGCAGTTACTGTGCTTTTGTTTCTGTAAATTCTCTTTTCACCTCTACAAGATCTTTTCTGTCCCTTTTCAGTGTTACCAAATTTTATTTTGTATCTTTCAGCCCAGCTGCACTGGCTCCCCTCCCCCGAGAAGACACAAGTGCTAATCTGCAAGGCCTGAGCCGACCTCTTTTGGAAATGACTCGCAGATGTGGCTCCGGGCCTGGGCCACACAACGGCCACATCCACCAGGGCCCACAGGTGATGACGGACCTGCGAGCAAACGTGCAGCGAGGAGGACGGGCCTGAGGCCCTCGGAGCCCTGCCCAGGGCTGCAGGATGGGACTGAGGCTCATGGACCCCTTGTCCACGGCTGTGCCCCTCGAAGGGTGGCACCGCGGCCACCAGGCTGTGGGTGTCACCTGCACGGATGCACGCACGGGTGGGTGTGTGACTCCAGAGCAGGACGTGCTGCTCCTGTGCTCACTGTGATGATGGACACATTCGGGTTGTGTGTTAGCGGCTCATGACGGGTGTGCTACCCAGCACCCCATTTCTAGTACTGCCGGGGGTCGGAACGGGCTCAGTTTCGCCTGTGATCTGCCACACCACCAGGAGAGGGCGCAGGGGGGCGCGTCCTGCAGGCGACACAGCTGGGTTTTCAGGTGGCTGTGTCCTCAAGCTTTGTGACGATGCAGTTGAAAGGTCACTGAAGGGGTTCTGGGGAAGGGTGCACAGTATCCCTTTCTGTGATCAGTGTGCCAGTGTTAGGGCTCTGGAAAACCGCGGTTGAACCCCCTAGGGAAACAGATGCAGGCACCCCAATGCCCTGCAGACACCCCGAGCTTCCTTTGAATTTAGACCCTTCCCTTGAAATGAAGCATTTTGGGGAAAGAACAGTTTTTGATTAATGGCATGCCAAAAAACCTGCATGAGGCTGCGTCTCAGGAGGAACGCGGAGGACAGGCACCTCTGGTTACGTACGGGAAAAGGCCGAGTGACACCTTCGGTGGACAGCCACCCCGGGTCCTGAAGGACCAGAAAGGCGGGAACATTTTCATGCACTTGAAGGCAGACACGGCTCCCTTTTATGCCCGACTATTGTATTTCTAGTATCATCCTTCGAAAACTATATATAATTCTTCAAAAACACTTTTTATACACGTAACTCCATAATCAGGCCTAATTTCCCATAGGAAGATTTTTTTGGATCAAGTCAGACTGATGGGAAGACCCAAAGGGGGTTGTGCTTTTCTTTTTATTTCTTTGGCATAAGGGAGTTTATTTATGTTAACCCATAACCGAGAGAGATCATTTATCTTAATGTAAATAGCACACATGACATTTTTATCTTCCTTACTTTAAAAGGTTCCTCATTAATGAAGATAAAACACTTATAAAGTTGTATTAAACAGATTCATCTAAATGGCCCCGAGCCACTTTCAAAAAGAAACTCATGCTGGGAGAATCGCGTTTCCAGCAGCCGGTTGGGACGAGGGGCATTTTCAACCAGCGACCGAATCGGCATTCTCTGTGGAAAAGAACTTAGGATCGTTCCATGGAAACTGGCGACTTGTGAACCAACCTGCCTTCGTATCTGACGCCGTCACCCCAAGGGGAGAGCTGACTGGACGGGGCTCTGGTAGGTGAGCCAGTCATCACTGCCACCTGCCCCGCAAAGAAAATGTTTAGCTCCGTTTTCCGGGCAGAAAACAGGACACAGACCAGGCAGACACATTATCAGGCGGCTGCACACACCTATTGTTTCACCCACGGGCCTTTTAAAGTTGGGATTTGTATCTTGACCTTTCAGGCCTTTTTTTTTTTTTAATGAGGTGATAAACTATTCCGTAAAAATATCAGAGAATGAAAATATTTAAAAATCAAACAGCATTTGAGACAACTTGTTTTTTATAACAAGACAATATAGAAACCAAAATAGTCCTAAAAATCCATGGAATTCTTGATGAAATCTTAAAAAAAATAACTACTTGGGATATTTCCCAGGTCTCAATAAATAAAAAGCTTTTTGTGCCAAAGTCTTTAAGGTTACATGTTTTATACAATGTGGCTTTAACAAGACAAATGCTCTCCAGCAGATGTTATGGTGGTTTTTGGCAGAACACACTGTAAATTTCCTTTAAAAAAAGCTGTCCTCCCGGGTCTCTCAGACAGAACCGCACGTGAACGCGGGCAGGCTGGGCACCTTTCCACCGACCTCGACGGCCACCGGAGCCATCGCCGGGGCGGGAAGGCTCTCCCGGCAGCACGGCCCTGCCACCCACAGGCCAGAGAGAAGTGGCCCAGCGGCAGGGGCGGGATGACCACCGGGTCCGCGCTGTCCCCGGCGCCGGCCCTCGTGTCCCCAGGATGGACGCTGCCTGAAGAGCCAGCAAAGGGCTCTCCCTCGCCCTGGCCGGCAGACCCGCGTCCCCGCACAACGTCCGCTTCCCCGTTCCCAGGCGGCTGCCATGGGGCCCTGTGCCCCCCGCAGGGACGTTCAGTTTGCTCCCCAAAGGCACTGCAGGCCAGGTGCCATCGGACACTCTTCCAGCTGCCTGTACTGGGTGACGATGGAAGAAGCACAGGAGGAACACTGTCCACGCCAGAAAACTGACAGCGCAGCGTCACGACGCCCCCGACCCCGGCTGGCCGGCTGGAGACTCTCCCACAGGCCTCTGCCCTCGAGGCCCCGGGGCCAGGGCACTGAGCCCGCTGGGGCCTGGCTCCCGGGTGCCTGGGGCTCCAGCTCGGGGCGACCCGTGGTCACCGAGTGGCCACCAGCGACTCGGGCTCTGTGGCGTTGGGGGGGGGGGGGGGCCTGCGCTGCACAGAGGTGGCAGGTGGTGCGGGGCTGCGAATCTCCACGCTCCCCAAGGAGGGCCGCCCCCGTCACAAGTGTCAGAACCGGGTGACAGCAGCGCGGATGGCAACGCCAGGCCCAGGGACGCACTTGGTCACCTCTTCCCACGGCCAGGCAGGACTGGCCGCCCAGGGCTGCCTGCGCCTGTGTTTACACTGACCCTTTTTTCCTGTCTTTACGGTCACTTGAAGGGGCTTTTCCTTTGGGTACTTTTCTCAAATCCCAGGGCTGGGAATTCTCCCTGCAGGCTGCCAGGCGGAGCAGCAGCTCTGCGGACAGGCGACGCCCAGGCTTTTGCAAAAGGGCTCTTGACTCCGTCGGGGGGTCTTCAGCTCGGCCCACGTCTGCGGCGCTGCTCCGATGCCAGGACGCGGCCACCGGCGTGCAGCTCTCGCAGAGACGACGCCTGGCTTCCTCCTGGGCCGGCGGCACCTTCCCCTTCAGCTCTCACTCCCCACTGCGCGCAGTTGGAGGAAAGAGCAGTACAAACCTTTTCTCTAACAACTTTACGTCCAGTGAGCCTTCTAACCGTCTTCCCTGAACGCTGAACATCAGTTCCCACGTAGCCGTGCGGGCTGGCTCTCCCGAGTGGAGTCTGAACAGCGGGGCGGGCGGGGGGCCTCCACAGCCCCTGCTGGCTGGGCCCCAGCTGCTCCGGCCTGGGGCACCGCTCTGCCGCCAACACGCATGTCCCCCGCCAGGGCCACACGGGCCCGACGCCGAGCCTGGCACCGCGTCTGGCACCGCGCCTGGCACCGCGTCTGGGCCCGCAGGCGAGGGCAGGCTCACTCCGCTGGGCCGGGGGTCGCCCTGTGCAACGGAAGGTTGGTTCCTGGTCAGGAGCCTCCGGGAAGCAACTTAGCAACGCTTCTCTCTCTTAATAAATATGATCCTCGAGCGAGGATTCAAAAAACGTTTAAATAAATAATTATAAAAACAAACTACGGCACAACATGCACAACATCGTCCTGAGCAGGTCTGAGACTCCCTGGCCCCTCAGTGACACACATGTGTCACGGTGGGTGGACCGAGTTCCATGACCAGACGGTGGTGATGAAGAAGGGGAGTAACAGACCCGTCTAGGGACCAGTCTGACAGCCACGTGGTGCTGGGCGCACAGGACAGCCTGGGGCCCCTCAGCGAAGCACCCACGGTCTCTGCACCAGACCGCCACGGCACGGGCCACGGGCCACAGCGGCGACCTACTGGCAGCTGAAGGAAAGGTGGCTCCTCAGCTCAGGCTGTGTGGCAAGAAGCCAGCAGGCACGTCTCGTCCAAGGTCACGCCTGCAGGGTCCGAGGCTACCCTGGAACCGCCGTGAGCAGCAGGAATGCTCCTGAAAACACCCCTGGAGAACTGGGCCCACGACACAAATTCCGTGCTCACCCGGGGGAAACCACAACTCTGCACTCCTGCGTCGAGGTCAGAAGTCCTCACCTGGGCAGAATTTTCATGAGTTGAGTCAAACCGACGGGAGCGCGAGGAAGCAACATCTCAAGGCCTGGGCAAGCCCTGCAGCCGCAGCTGACTCTTCAGACGTTTACGCGTTTACTTCCAGAGCCAGGGAGACGGAGGGGGAGGAACACGGGTCCGCAGCCTCTCACACCCTCTGCCCCGGGGGAACCGAGCCGCCACCAGGCCTGTGCCTGGCGGGGAACTGAACCAGCACCCTTTCAGGTCTGGGGAGCCCTCCCAGCCCGCGGCAGCTTGCTCCTCCCTTAGGGTGGGTGGCGGCAGCGAGGGTGGGCGGCTGCTCAGGCGAGGGCATGGCGGGACCACTGTGGGGCCGGACAAACGCCACGAAGGACGGGGGCTCCTCTCGCGTGGGTGGGCGAGGGGTAGCCACCGCTTCCGTGGGAACCAGACCTGTGCGCCGGCTCCCGGGCGGTGGCCCTGAGCTGCTGAGAAGGGCACTCTGACATTTCCAGCGTGTGTCACCTCCGGTGCAAAGGGCACCAGGTACAGCTGACCTTCCCACAGGCCCTGCCGTGACACTCCCCTCGGGAATCTGCTCCGTCCGCCCTGTGCAGGCACCTTGGGTCTCAGAGTTTCAAAGGCCACCCGGTGGCCCCTGCCCTCCCAGAGTCGGGTTGGGCCCGGGGCCCCTGGCCAGGCTGCCCACCTGGGAGCTGACCCCGCACGGCACAGCCGGACACGGGTCTCGGCCAGACGGCCACCGGGCAGGGGCAGGAACACGCCCTGTGCCTGAGGTGCCCGGGTGGGCGCACGGTCCTCGGGGAAGGGCCGAAGCAGAGGGCGCGCCGTCGGGGCACCTCCTGGCGCGCAGAGGGGCACAGCTGCGCTACGGCAAGGGGGGGACATGGGTCTCAGTTCACGGCCGAAAGGGGCAGATTTAACGGATCCTGGAAAATGTTACGGAACATAGGATGTGAGCAAATCCTGATCTAATAAAGTTTACGGGTTCCGCTCTCCACATCCTCCTGTGAGGCCGGTTCCCCTACGGACCGGGAGCCACTGGCCCCTTCACCCGCCTATTTCAGGCCAACTTTGAACGCGGAAGTGGTGTGGGAGCCCAGGGGCTGACCTGCGAACCCGGCTCCAGAAGGCACCACCTTCCCACCCAACTGCCTGGAGACGACATCTCCGTCCCTGCGGCCGGTTCCCAGCCCCCCGGACCTGCGGCCGCTCCGCGAGGGCAGGCTTTACAAGAGCAGGGCTGCTTCCTCTCTGTTTGTCATAACAAAAATAAACTGCAGTCCTGACATATTTGCAGCATTGCTATTCCTAAAGGAAAAAACAGGAACCCTCATTGTACTCTGGTCATTACCTCAGCCGGGGACCAGCTGCGGCGCGGGCCGGCGAGGGCTCTCTAGGAAACACGCAGCCAGGGTGTGGCCCCAGCCCCGGGGTCCTGGGAGCCACGCTTCCCAGAGGGCTTCCGCGCAGCCGGCAGGCACGCGGGGGCTGGGGTTTTCCTGCAGCCGGGCTGCCGACCCCCCACAGGAAGATAACAGACAGCCAGGGGGGCGGAGCCGCTCGCGCACGTGTCTGGCTGCCCTTATCAACCCATCATATAAGGGCAGGAGGGAGTGATTCGGATCCTGACCCCGCGGAGGGCAGAGCACGGAGCCGCACTGCACTGACGGGGCACCAGCCCTCCCTCTGACGGCCGCTGCACCGCGGGACGGGCTCCCACGCACGGACTGGAGCCGCGCTGAGCCCGGCAGCTGAGCCCAGCGTCCGAGCCCGGCAGCTGAGCCCGGCGTCCGAGCCCAGTGTCCGAGCCCAGCGTCCGAGCCCAGCGTCCGAGCGCGCCCAGGCCCGGTCCCATGCGCCCCGGAGCCCGCTGAGCTGCCGGCTGTCCCCAGAGAGAGAGGATGTGGCGGGCGGTCGTCTTCGCCCTGAGCTGGGAGCTGGCCCTGGCCGCAGCCTACAGCTTCCGGAGGAGCATGGACAGCGTGGGCAGGAGGCAGTACCAGGTGCAGCACGGCGCCTGCAGCTACACCTTCCTGCTGCCCGAGAGTGACAACTGCCGCTCGCCCCCCGGCCCCTACGTGTCCAACGCGGTGCAGAGGGACGCGCCGCTGGACTACGATGACTCGGGGCAGAGGCTGCAGGTGCTGGAGACCATCATGGAGAACAACACGCAGTGGCTCATGAAGGTAGGGCTGCGGGGCGCGAGGGGCGGGGTGAGGGGTGGGCACCGCGGCCGGCCCCTGCAGCCTGAGCGGGGGGCGCAGGGGGACGGGGCGTCCGTGAAGGGCACGCGGCCGGCATGGACGGGGGAGTCTCCCTGCGTAAGGCGGAGGGGCCGGCGGCTGCTCCGCTGAGGTTGTTGGTGCGGCTGCCAGGGGGTTCTAAGGGCTGCAGCCCGGAGGGGGGGGGGTGCTGGGGGCAGCGGCCCCCGAGCCAGGAAAACGTGGCCATCACGGTAATCACGGACACGTAAAGGAGGGAGGAAAGGGCTTTACCAAGTTCCTGAATGTATTTACTGAGGGTACACGGGAGGAAATTCAGTTAGGCGGACCGTGCGTTTCCCCGCGTCCCCGGGCTTACGCGTGGGGCTGTCTCTTGCCCAGGAGGCAGTTTTCCGGGTGTGTGCCTGGCGGGAGGGGTTTCGCGCCGCCGCCCCTCGGGGCTGCGCTGGCTGGAAAGGGCCCCGGTGGGAGGCTGGGGCTCCCCCAGCACCGTGCTGGGGCGGTGGTCACGCGCTCCCGTCGCCCCCACACCCCTGGCTGGCGCCTGCTGCTGTCCCGGGCGGCTTGCAGGCTGGGGACGCACCTCCGCGGAGCCCCAGGGTGCGGGCCAGGCTGCTCACTCCCCACGCCGCCCCAGGGAAGTGTGACTCCGTCTCTCCACCCCATCTGCGCTCGGAACTCAGCTGCCTTCAGAGGAAAAAGCCTGAGCCAGGCGCCCCAGGGAAGGCTCCCCGCACCCACGGCTTTCCCGCGGCCAGAGGGGTCACTTCAGATCAAAGGACAGAGAACACAAACCCCCGAGAGGCCCGCCCTGGCCCATAAAACTCATTAGCGCGCCCTGGCTGAGCACCGTCCCTCCTGGGTAATTTTCCAGCGGGTGCCCCTCTCTTCCGGAGAATTCCCCGCGGGCTGCTCTCCTAAGCTCCTAAAGCGGGCGCTGCCGCAGGTTTGGGCACCAGCGTCAAACCCGAGCGGGACGTGCAGCCCAGGCTCCAGGTTGGGGGGGCCACCGGCCTCAACTCCTGCTCACCCTGCCCGGTCAGCAGGGGCCCCCAGGCCCTCGGGGCAGGGCAGGGCCGGCAGAGGGAGACGCGCCCCCCCTCCTAGCGAACTGCCATCCGCTGCTGCCAAGCCTGGGAACCGCCGGGACAGGCTGCTGCCGGCTGGTGGCTCCGGGCTGCCCGCAGGGGGTCCACCTGAACCCCAGATGCAGGGCTCAGTTCCTCCTCAGACAAGCAGCCTGTTCCCCGGGGTCCCGGAGACGCTGATGAAGGAAGGGAAAGGACAGGGTCAATATTTGAACAGCGGCCCACTGGGATTTCTGAGATTGTGCACTGGCCACCTAGCCAAACATCACGAGAATGACTTCATGTTTGTCTTCCCTCCGGTTCCGCACCTGTGCCCCGCGCAGTGGGGCCGCGCGCCTGAGGAAGTCCGTATTTTCACTCCGGGTACAGGCTTCTGGTTTGGGGGTCAAAGCACAAGAGCAGATAGGACCCCCTTAGACGGGCCGCGGGACGCCGCCCTGCTTGTCTGTGCCCTGTGTTTTCCCACCTGTGACACCAGACGACGCCCGTCCCCTACGGGAGGATGCGGCGTGTGACAGGGGACAGATAAGCTGGTGATGAAAGAGGCGACCGCGCACCCGGGCCGCCCGACAGACAGAGGGTCACAGGAGGAGAAGGCAGGATTCTGAGCTTTGCGTTTCCCGTATTTCCTGTCCTTTCGAGATGGGTATTTATGCGTTTGTGTTTCCGTACTTCCTTTCCCTCTCGCACCGGCACTGAAAGTGAGGGAGGGGCCTCCGTGCTTTAGGAAAACTTGTGGAGAAGGAATGTCAGCCCGTTTCCGCCTGGTTTTGGGCACATTGGGACTGTTCCATCTTGCGAGGGGCTGGCGGGGGGGGCGGGGTCTGCGATTCATCCCGACGCCGGCCCCCGAGCCCCCGCGTCCGCGGCCCAGGCGCGGGCTCTGCACCTCTGCCCCAGATGCGACACAGGCTTCACCCAGGCTGACAAACAGCTTAGCGCAACGGGCCGAGTCTTCTCCGTGCCCCCAGTCAGAGGAAACGGGAACGGAAATAAACAACTATTTCACACGGACGGACACCTCCAATCTGTAAACAGCCTGGAACCCCATTGTCGTTCAGAGGCTGTTTTCAAAAATACAGCTAATGCCTGTGAGGTCGAGGTAAACATTTCCTTAATCAGCCTGCTGGGGGCGGGGGCTTATTTTTTAATGACAAAAGTACAGGCTGGAAACTGCAACCCTGAATTTAGATCCGTTACTTCCTGAGAACGTTTGCTAAGCACTGGGAACCGTTCCTCATCCGTGCACGTGTGCGAACAGGGCTGCTTCGCTCCTAAAAACAGAACTGCTGCCCGTGGGAGGGACTGGGGGGCTGACCTGCACGGAGACGGCAGTCCTCGCCATGCGGCCCGCACGGGGTCAGTGTGTGTGCGTCAGTGCGCACGTGTGTGCATGTGTCAGTGATCACTGAGTATGCATGCATACCAGTGTGCAGGCATGTGCGTGCATGTGTCCCACATGCACTCATCAGGGGATGCATGTGCAGGTATGTGCATAAGCATGTCAGTGTGTGACCATGTGTGTGCACATGCATGTCACTGGGAACGAGTGCATGAGTGTACCGGTGTGCGAGTGTCAGTGTGGCTGTGTGAATGTGTGAGTGCAGGCATGTACATTGCATGTGGCTGTGAACACCCCGTTTCTGGTTCCTAATGGAAGGAAACCACGGCGCCCGCAGCTCCTGGCTCCGCATGGAGGAGCGAAGGGACCCTCCCTGTGCGGCGTCTTCCGTGTGAATTGTGAGATAGGACTGTGCACCGTTTGAAGCCAATTTGGGGCATTCAGATAAGCTGACTTACCCTTTAAGATCATAGGAAAACGGTTACTATTAGTTATTTTAAAAATTTGTATTCATTATTTTTAGAGAGAGGGGCAAGGAAGGAGGAAGAAAGGGAGAGAAGCATCCATGCATATTTGCCTTTCACCCGCCTCCAGCTGGGGACCTGGCTGGAGACCTGGCTTGCAACCTGGTCATGTGCCCTGGCTGGGGATCCAACCAGCGACCTTTGGGTTCACAGGCCGGTGTCTTATCCACTGAGCCGCCAGCCAGGCTGGTTACTATTATTATTTAATGACATGTTAATAATGTCATAGTAAGGAATAAAGAGATGATTCAAGTTCCACTACGATAGGGCAAGAACCTGTGTTTACGTTTAGAAAATGCGCGTAAAATAGAACGTTTACTGTAAAGATGAAGTAAGACACAGAGCACACCATCCACGGAACGTCGCGAACGTAGCTGCGTGAGCACCTGTGGACGCTCCCTTGCGGTGCTGGCTTCCCGCCTCGGGCTGCAGCTGCCGCAGACAACCAGGCTCGTGGGCGCGGCTCTCACAATACCTCACGTCCTGTCTAGAAACGAGATGTTCCGTGCGGTCTCCCTGCTGAAACGCGGAACTCGGTGATTTTAATCACTATGGCTCGTCATGATTTACCCAACAGCAGAAACTGGAAAGTCAATCCCCCTCCCCTCTAACCTCTGGTTCCTTCTTCAGGATGTGCATGGAGAGGGTTATACCAGATCTTTATTGTGATGTTTAATATCAAAACGAACAAATTTCCTTCTTCTTACTACGTACATAGTGACGTTATGACATGAAAAGAGTTTGGAGTGAACAGATTTCACTAGGAAAAAGGAGCAAAATGTAGAAGACAGAGGTAGAGGGGTGCAGAAAGACATGAGTGTGTGGGCGCGAGGACTGGGGGGCAACAGACACGCCCTGATGGCATCTATCAGACAAGCCATGGCAGAGCGTGTGGCCCGGCCATGCTGGCTGTAGCCACGAGGGGGCCGGGCAGCTCGGGGTCCCTGGGGGGAGCTGGGGGCGCCCGCGATGAGTCCCAGCTGTGCAGACCGTGTCCAGGGCTCCCAGTTCGCAGGACATCGGTGGACCTGTGACAGGGCAGCTCAGCAGACAAGCCACTCCCTCTCCTGGGCCCACAGGTCCATGTGCTTGTGAGTGCGTGGTGACAACTTGGCACTTTTTATCCAAAATGAAAGACGAGTGAGCCGCGCGTGTATACACGCACACGCACACGCACATATCCCCTCTCCACTCCACCTTTCCGTGACCTAAAGGAAACGGACAGTGAGATGTTTGCCTTCAACTACCCTATGAGGCCTCTGAAAGGCACAGGGCCGTCGTGGTCCCGGGGTCCTTGGCGTCCCAGCCGGCAGGCCCAGCTGAAAGCCCCGCTGTCCGCAGGCGGCTCCAGACTGCCGGCGCCGACCCACCCACCTGTGGGCTCCAGCCAGGAAGACGCCGTGTGCCCTGCAGCCCATGGGCCCCGCAGGGAGGAGTGAACACGGAGCAGCACGCGTGTCCCCACATCGGGCCAGACCCAGAACCTGCTGAGAAGTGCGGACGGACATGAGCCAAGTGCTATTTCTTAGATCCTAGCGTCACTGGAAGAAAACCCAATGTGTCTCCCACCCAGGTGGTTGTTTCTGTCAGGACAGGTGTCCTGAGGTTCATTTCTTTGTTCATCAAATATTTACTGGAGGCCTGGTATGCCCTGGTGGGGTCACGCCGAGTCAGTGGGGCGGGGAGGATGACTGCGGGCCGGGGCCTGGCCGGGGGGCACACTGCCGGTGAGCACCACATTCTTGTCCGAGCACGTGGGACGAAGGTGGCCGGCACTGGCCCCGAGACGAGGGAGGGACGAGCAGCCGGGGACCAGGGCGTGAGTCCTGCAGACGGAAACCCCTTCTACAAAAGAAAGTTCAATCCAAACATCCAAACATTTCCGCATGTTTGGTTTTCTGGATTATCAAAGTAATACATGGTTACTGTGGAAGGTAGTGTGTGCAAAGAATGTACAAAAACGATGTATCCTTGTGCCGTCCTGAAATAACCAACCTATCCATGCCTCTGGGCTCAAGATCACTTTAACCCTGAGGTGTGTGCTCCAATATTGTCCACACACACTCCTGTCTGGCAACTTACACATTTTAATTGAAAGTGGAGCCCTGGCTGGTGGCTTAGTGGATAAGGCGCTGGCCTGCGAACCCAAAGGTCGCTGGTTCGATCCCCAGCCAGGACACATGATCAGGTTGCAAGCCAGGTCTCCAGCCAGGTCCGTAGCTGGAGGCAGGTGACAGGCAACCACACATGGATGTCTCTCTCCCTCTCTGCCTCTCTCTCTAAAAATAATAAAATCTTTAAAAGAAAAAAAAAAAGGAATACCACCTGCCACTTTAATACATAACTTTCCCTTTTTGTGGACACCGGGGCTTCCTAAGGGACAGGATATTAACGTCATCGGAGGCCTTGGGAAACATGGCTGCTCCCCAAAGCCGCCCCTTCCGTCTGGACCACGCTAACCAGCGCCGGCCCGGTGGGCTTGGTGCGAGGGGCTCACTTAACCTGGGGCTTAGTCAGTGCGGCTTCAGGGTCTCAGCAAAGCCGGGTGGAAGGCGGGCGAGTCCCCACCCCCGCCCGCATCTCCTCAGCCCCCGAGCCCACCGTTCACGCTGGGGCTCCGCCTGCGCCTGCCACACTGGGCTGGGCAAAGGGGGGAGCCCTGTCCGCGGTGACAGCCCCACACTGTAGATTCAGGGCCTGAAAACCCTCTGGGCTCCTCCTGTCCACCCCCAACCCTGCACCCTGACCTGCCGCCGCCTGCAGTCGCCTTTCCCGGACCCTCAGGAGCTGGACCCCCACTGGGGTGGCCTTTCCAGGCGCCTCCCCACTGTCAGCGGCTGCCCCCACCACCCGCCCTGGCAGACCCCGCGGCGCAGCGGCAGGGCCCAGGTGGGGGCCACGGTTTCAAGAACAGCCCCGGAGATGGGTTCCCAGATCTGCCGGCACCGCACGTCCGGATGACAGTTCCGCCCCTCACCAGCTTCGGCGCCGAGCTCACGCCTCAAGGTGCGGGGTTCAGAGCCCCCCTTCCCTCCGAGACAGTGAACCTCCTTTTCCCATGGCCGGGGCCACCCTGGCAGGGCCTTGCGACGCCTGCTCCAAGTCGCCGGCACCCTGACCTCCCCTCCCCCCCGCCGGCACCGCGCCCGGGGCGCCCAACCTGACGGCTCCACTCGGCTCTCACGCCCGCTGCTGTCGCTGCTGCCTCTCCAGTGGGGGGAGGAGGAGGCAGGGCCCGCGTGGATGTTACACGGCGGCCCCCAGACTCCCATCGGGCGGCCAACCTGCCCGTCCTGGCGGAAAGGAGCCCAGATCCCGGAGGGGGGTGGGGGCGCCCCCTGCTCGCTGCTGGCTGCACTTCCTGCCACGGACCCGCGGCACCACCGCGTGTGGCCGCTGGTGGTTACACGCTGGGTCACCCCGCGCGTCACCTGAGGCCAAGCGCAGCCTTCCTCCAGGTCACCAGCCACTGCCCCGCCTTTGCAACCCTGAAACCCGTGCTGTGCGGCGGCAGCTCCCAACCCCTGGCCAAGATCCAGTGGGAAATTCTGGTGCAAAAATGCTGCTAGAGACGGTATTTTGCTGAATCACGTAAAGTAACCAGATTCCGACCACAAGCTAATTACCCGTTTAGCGCACGTAAACGAACGCCCCGATCACTGAGTCACCAGGGGACGGTCTGCAATGTCTCACCCTGTTTCCCCCCTGCCCTTCTCTCTACCAGCAACGAGTAAAACCTTTCAAACCCCCCAGAACACTTACCAGCTTCCATTCAACGCAGCGTTCACAGCAGCCCCCCTGACCAGAAACGCTTTGGCAACGCCCCCCAGCGGTGCGCCGGCCATCAGGTCACAGTCAGAGAACCGAGGGGGACGGGAGCACCGTGCCCTCCACTGAGTGCACGCGCCGCACCGCGCGGGGGTCACGGCGGCTCCCCTCCGGCCTGGGACCAGCTCGCGACCCTCGTGCGCCGCGGGGCCACCCCAGGATGGGAGAGGAGAGGGTGAAACTACCTGATGAACACGAGCCTCTGTGGTCCCTCCCAGCTGTCGACCGTGAAGCGGGCAGAGGCCCCGCCCAGCGTCCCGTCTTCCAAACCAGCAGGCTGGTTCCGTCACAGCCTCCTGCAGGAGGACGCTGCTGGGGCAGCAGCCTGCAGTGGGAACCCGGGACTTTCTCCCCTTTGGGGCTGGTGGCTGTCCCTGTCACTTGATGGTGCACAGGCTGCGGGACGCCCACTCGGTGGACCGTCTTCCCCCTTTGGGGAAGCACAGGATCAGAGCGCTGCTGTCAACGCGCCAGCTGGCACAGCTGCCATCAGGTTTCTCTGTTCCAGGGCTCTGGACAGTGACAGGTCCGGAGACTTCAGCGGAGGGCCACACGCTGCCTGTGTGCACCAGGACAGCTAACAGGCTCCACGGGCCCCCGGACGCTGGCCCTCCTTACGCCTCACACGCAGCCGGGCCTGAGCCGGCCCCCCAGAGGGGGACCCCACCGGGGACCCGGGTGAAAAGAGCCTGTGGGCGGCTGTCCCTGCCCCGGGGCCTGGGCGAGAAGGTGTCCAGCGACTTGCCAGCTCCCAGCGGGCAGAGCAAGGCCTCGCTCCAACCTGGGGTGTCCCACCTGGCCCCCCATTCACTCCTGCACACCCGGGACGGGAACCTAGGCTGACAGAGAACGCAGAAGCAAAGGACGTACCCCTCAGAGGACCGTGACACGCACCACCACACGCGGTAGCTGCTGTCCCGGGTCACCAGACGTGCGGCACGGCAGCCGTGCAGCCCGAGAGGTGTAGAGACCAGGGCGCAGCCCGCGAGAGGCACCCTGCCCCCCGCCAGCCTCACCCCTTCACGCGCCCGGGGCGCCCGACTGAGGGCCGAGCCCCTGCTTTACGGAATCCAGCCTGGCTTTCCCAAGCTGTACCTTGGAACAAAATGAGCCAGTCGGCGTCTGCTTCCAGGACTTGCCCTGGCCCTCTGCTGCCACCGCCCCCTCCGAAGGCTCCCCCTGCAGGACAGTCACCCAGGACAGAACCTTCCTAGCCGTCTGACCTCGGCCAGCCCAGCCGCCTGGCCCTGCAGCCCGACAGCTGCCAACTCCCACGCAGGCCCCCCGCCCAGGGTCGCGAAGCCCCCGGCCCCAGCCCCAGCCGCCCTTGGAGCACAACCCCGGGGGGCCAGCTCCCACAAGACTTCCCGCCCCGTCCAGCGACACGGCCCGCGGGAGCCCAGACCCAGCCTGCCAGGCACCACGCGGGTGCCGGGCACGAGACAGGCCAGGTGACCCATTTTAGCTGCCCCCGCTTCCAGGTGCCCCTCACCCTTCGCCCCCGCTTCCCGTGAGCCTGTCCTTCCCGCTCCGCGCGTCCCTGCGTCGCAGGGACGTCTTGTCTGCCCTGAGGAAGAGGAGGGTGCTGCGCCATCACTCAGAAAGCACGCGGGCCGTCTCTCCCTTCCGCTCCCTAAAGACGGGGCGCAGGGAGTCAGCCACACGACGTGGCCCCAAGTGAGGCTCAGCCCAGCCAGAGAAACATCTCTTGAAACGGCTGTTTCCCTCCCAGACGTGAGTAAACACTCAAGCCCGCAGGAGAAAAAGCCACTTCTGAGGGACACGCTTTTTATAACTATCGGCAGCGGAGCGGCGGGGACAGGAGTTTTCCAGGGGCTTCAGCGGGAAGCCACCCGCATGCCAGGCTCCGGGCGAGGGCGGGGCAGCCGACCGCCAGGGCGGGAACAGAGCCCGGGAAAGGGCCGCGCACACGCTAAGTCACACGCAGACCCAAACCGCTTTTGTTGAAATGCGCACGTTCTGTGCCTCCACTCTGTCCCCAACCACACCCGCTGGAGGCCGGCGCGCCACCAGGGGCCCCGGGGCCAGCCAGCCATTTTGCAGGAAATTGGGGTGTTTTTCTTAATGTTCAAGCACCCGTCTGGATGAAGACCCTCCGTCTGGATGAAGACCCAACCACCGGGTCAAACTGGTGAGGGCAGGAGAGCCCGTGTCTGGACGGCGGGGAGGTGGGGAGGCTGCGCCGGAAACGCTCACCTGCACGGGAGCACCGGCCACCTTCCCAGCTCCCAGCACCCTCGCTTCTGGAAACCAAGGTTTCCAGGGCACCGTGAGGCCGCAGGCGCCGGGCCACCCACGACAAACTGAGGCGGCCCCGGTCCCTGGCAGCCGGGATCCCGACCAGGGAAATGCCGCACGGCACCAGCTCAGGCTGACCACGTTTGAAAGGCTCCCTCGCGTGTTCGCCCTTCCCAGAGCACTTGTGCGTTTTCCCAGCGGGAGGTGGTGGTGCAGCCCCTCGGAGGGTAAATCATCTTCTTCCTGCGCTGGAAGCCACTGAACTCGGGCAGAATGCAAACCGCGACTCAGACTTGACTTGTTTCTTATTTTTAGACTAATGGGAACGGCCGGCCTTCTTTCTTGGTCTTCCAAGAGCAAATGCCTTGCATGCTTGATCCGGAAAGGGCCGCGTTCCATCATGTTCAGGGACCAGTTTACCCACCTGAACGTGTTGATCCCCCGTGGGCAGCTGTCCAGTCCCGTCCCCTCCCGTCCCCTCCCGTCCTGCTGTCGCGCCGGCCGGCAGCTTCCACCACAACCTGGCAAAGCGGCCGCCTGGGGCCGCGGCAGAGCCTGCTGGACGCCACTGCACCCCACCTGCCTGCCCGACGCCTCCTGTCAGGGCTGGAACTCAGCACCGACTGCGGTTTAGAGCAGCAGCAGATTTTTTGCTCTGAGTCTCTCCGCCCTGAGGGTTCCTTTCAGGCCCGCAGGGGAGCCTGCCCCCAGCCCGCTGGGACGGCCCCTAAGGAAACGCATGTGCACCGGCCACACGTCGCAAACACGGGAGCCACGCCACCCTGGGCGCCGACTCCTGACCTGCTGCACTGTTCCTGCTCAGCAAGAAGTCCTGCCATTGAGCAGGTTCAAAATAAACGAACGTGCTGAACAAGGCGTCCCAGCTTTAGACAGGGATGTGCAAACAGCCCGGCTGAACCATCTGCATTTCGACTGTGGGTTACGCAACGAATTGACCCGTTTAGACCCCTTGGCTTCTGCCAATCACAGGCATGCAGACGTGTCCTCAGGGTACGAGCACAAGGGCCACCCAGTTAGTCAACAGATAGGAGGCCGTGAACGGTGACCGTGAGGACGGAGCCCTGGCACAGCTGTCAGCTGGAGGAGGAAGCTCACGTCGCCTCCCAAGCGGTTCAGAGAAGCAGGCGCTCCGGCCGCCACGGGGACAGCGCACAGATGGGCGCCGCGTCCCGGTCCCAGAGGGCAGGCAGAGCGGGGCTGGGCCCGGGGGACACGCGTGCGGCTCAGCGGGCGCAGGGAGGGCGCCCGGTCGCCAGGCTCTCGGGCCTTCGCAGGGCCGCTGCTTGTTGGCAGGAGAGGCGGCAGCGGGAGGTCGGCTCCGAGGTCTCCCGAGCCCCCCCTCTCGGAGAAGCGACCAGGCTCCAGCCTTCCTTACAGAAAACCAGGCCGTCGTGGAAACTGCTTCAGACAAAAATCGTTTACATTCCTGCAGCCTTTTCTTTTCCTACCAACCCAGGACAGCACCTGTGACAGGGCCGTCCGCTTCCTCTCGAAAGGGCTGCTCTGAAACGGAGGGACTGCCGGCACCGGACCCGGGATTTCTGCAAACCGGGGGGCAGCAGAAGTAGCGGGGGGCAGGTCACGGGCACGTCCCAGCCAGGCCAAGGCGGCGGATGCGGATGTGAGCTGCACTCGGAGATCCCACGCCCGCGGACCCTGGGCCACTCACGCCGGCCTCGCCTTCCGTCCCAGCCGCCCACAGGCCTTGGGGGGGGTGGTGAGAGAACCCCACGGTCCGTCTGGGACTCTGCGTGGGACTGCTCGGAATCCTTTCACCGCCCCCACCCCGTCCTGCAGGGGCAGCAGGAGCAGCTCCAGCAGCAACGCCGTGCACGGGGCGGGGGGACCCCAGTGGGAGCCTCTTCAGGGCACCGGGGAACAACCCCACGAGCGTGGCAGACGGGGGCCCACAGGGCTGCCCCTGCCCGGCAGGGCCCGGCGCGTCCTTCCTGCCCAGGTGGTCAGCTCCGGCTCCCCAGGCCGGCGGGTTTCGCGAAGGTCGCCGCCGTGGCCGCCTCCTGCGCGGCTCCCTGGGCCCACGTCCTAAGTAAACTTCCTGCATGTGGCCCTGCCCCGAGCGCAGGCAGTGTGAGAACCGTGAGGCGAACGTGGGCGCCTGGCGTCTGCCGTCCCCTCCTTGCTCCGCCTCAGTGCCGGCGGCCGGCCGCTTGCTCTGGGCCAACGGGTAGCCGGTTCGATTCGGGGAACACAAGTCCCATGGGCTCCCGGGTGGGCCCGGCAGGGCACATACGAAGATCCACGTTTCTCTCTCCAGCTACAAGCAACTTTTGCCCGCAGGTGAGGACACAGGGAACAAGGTCTCACAGGTGAGGCGCACGACCGGTCCCCCGCGCAGTTGGCAGGCCCGCTTGCCGGCGTCCGAGGGTCCCCGCAGCCTCCCCGGGCGAGGGAGGGCCAGGGCCAGGGCCGGCCGGCGGCTCTGCAGGCCAGCTGACCTCCTTTCTTCTTGCGCAGGTGTCGCGCTGCGCACGGTTCACCATAATTGAAAGGAAACCTACTGGGCCGAGAACGAGCGCTTGGTCCTGGCCCCAGACGGGGGTGGGGGGTGGGCTGCCCGCTGGGTGGGGTGCGGGGGCACCAGGGCGCGAGGGCTGCCACGTGGGAATGGCCCGGCTGGACCCGCCAGGGAGCAGGACGGCGGCCAACCTCGGGGCTGGGGGCAGTTCTGTGAAGCACGGTTTCCTTTCCCCAGCCAAACTCGAGACCCCTTCCCCGTGGGTAGAAAAAACGGTGATGACCTTGGGGAGAAGGACCACAGCAAGGAAGCTATTTTCACGTGTCACCCGCCTGCCGTCGTGGCCTCGCAAGTGGGGTTACTTTCCTGTCAAATCCTGTCATTCAAGTGTGAGGGGTCGGGAAGGACCGTCAGGATGTGATTTCCAAGTTTACACGTAGAAACACACGCCCGTGTTGGGCTGGGTTTTCACCCGGTTGCCAGAGCGCTGACGAGCTGCCAGCTGAGCCCACTGCGTCTGAGGTGCCGCTGTTACCTTAGCAAATGACGGTGGTGCAAGTCCGGGTTGAAGTGACAGCAGCTGCCAAACGTCTGCTGCTTGGGACGGTGCTCGGGGCTGCAGGACGAGGTGGGGGAGGACTGTCCGGGCTTTCCCGCTCGTCCCGGGGCCCCTGCAGAGCTGCCCGGACCCACAGGCCAGCGCCCCTGCCCAGCCCTCCTCACACAGCAGGCCAGGGCCCGCGAGCCCCGCACTCGGCGCCCCCCACCTCACCCCACCCCACCCCGGAGGCAGAAGAGATCAGCTCGCGCCCCGGCAGGTGGGGACCACCCCCCTGGTAGAGCCGCACGGGCCGGGCCGGGAGCAGCTCTCAGCCGCCTGCTCGCGGTTCCTGTACCAAGAACTCCTCACACTAAGTGGCATTTTATTGGGTAGGTTTCTCTATTCCTGGTTTCAGCCATAGACAGTAACAACTCGGCAGAAAGGTGTCTCAGGGCCCCAAACCAGGAAGGAACGATGTGGTCCAGGCCAGGGGCCAGGAGCCTCCCCGGTGCGTCCTTCCTGCGGGGTGGGGGACAAGCCCCTGGCCCTGCAGCCACCCCGGGGGGGGGGCGCTGCCTGTGGAAAGGGTGGTCCCCACGCCCCCAGTGCCAGTGCCGAGTCGTCCTCCCCAGAAGCTGCGGCCGGGCTCGGAGGGGCCGAGGCCGTGCTCAGGAGCAGCGGGGCCCCCTGCAGCCCTGGCGCTTCTGTCCGCAAGGGCGACCCCACGGCCGCCCCCCGCCCCCAGGCAGCAGGGAGGTGCCGTGGCCTGTGGGCGCCGGGCGCCAGAGTCCTGGCAGCAGAGGCACCCCTGAACCCCAGCTGCTGCGGCCGTCCCTGAGCCGCGCGCCCCTTTGTTCTTAACGAGTCCTCAGCTCACCTACTTCTCTCCCCTGAAACCTTCGTTAAATCTCATCCTTTTGAGTACGAGAACAGGATTTTTTTGAGAATCAACACAAAATGCCTCACACTTGACATTTCTGTCCCTGTTCCACTTTCTCCCCAACTTTGATCAGTTAGCAAATGGGTCAGTGTCATACTGAATTTAATTTCTTTCTGTTGCATGTACTGTATACAGAGACTACATACGTGTGTGCCACATGTACTGCCTCTGTGCACACGCATCGCATGCATACACAATCTGTATTCGCTTCAGTGTAGGATGAACCTCCCACCCCGTGACATACACATACTTTGTGATCCTGAAAAGCTGAAAAGGAGTGACTTAAAAAGCACTTCCCATGTGTCATTTTCAGTTATGGCAAAAAGCTAAGAACTTTTATTTTTATAAACTGGGTCTTTTATGTCTTTTAAAGTTCCTAAGTCATCCCTGGCTGGTGGCACAGGGGATAAGGCACCAGCCTGCGAACCCAAAAGTCGCTAGTTGGATTCCCAGCCAGGGCACAGAACCAGGTTGCAAGCCAGGTCTCCCTCCAGGTCCGTGGCTGGAGGCAGGTGAAAGGCAACCGTACATGGATGTCTCTCTCCCTCTCTGCCTCTCTCCCTTCCCATCTCTAAGGATAATAAATAGAGTCTTAAAAAAAAAAAAAGTTCCTAAGTCTAATTCTAAATTGGAACATGACTTCAAAATGTCAAATTATAAACAATCCTCTCATGTCTCTTGAACATAGCTGACCTAGGTCTAGAAATGGCGCTGGGAAGGAGTAAATAATTCATTTTCCCTTTTAGTTACTTACTTAAGCGTGACAAAAGAGAATAATTTTTATTTAGCTCTTGAGAACTGGAATCAATAAATAAGGTTACAGCTTTTATTTAAAATTGTTTGTAAATTATCACTTTGCAGTGCAGACTTACACCATGTTCCAGCTTGAATCTATCTTTAATAGCTCCAAACTCCCCAAAGTCAGTCCTTCTAAATATTATTTTTTGCTCGGTGTTAAGAGCAACTAAGATAACTTCCCTGGGTGACTTATAGCTTTACCTTTAACCTCAAAAATTCCAGGATTCCCCTGGTGATGAACGAGGAGGAGGAACGGAGGGGGGAGAAATGACAAACTTCTATCTGTGTTATTTTAAATGGGGAATTTAAACCATACAAGTTACAAGGGCAGGGAGGAGAGAGGCAAAGAACGGACTAGGAGAGCGCAGCCCCTGGAAGCCTGCGCTGCGGCCCCGCGCCCGGGAAGAAAGGGTGAAGGGAGGCGGCTGCCTGGAGGCTGCCCACGCCCAGTACGGTCCACACTGGCCGGCTGTTCCGACTCACACCCAGCAGGTGTCGGCTCCTGCCTGTGATGCTGCCACAGCCCCTGGGAACCAGGGACAGCCGACCTGCCCCATCCCAGTGTGGGGAGAGGGGAGCGTGTGGGTTGGGGACGGGCCATGGCCAGGGAGCCACGGGGTGGGACGCCTATGGCTCCCCCCAAACCCTGAGGCCCCACCATGCCCCTGGAGACCCGCCTACACACGCGATGCCCGAGCGGAGGGGCCACCCCGCTGCACCCCTCTCTCTGCCAGCGACCACGGACCTGCTGGAGCCCTGGAGGGGCTTCTCTGCAGCGTAAAAAATGGACAAGCAACACTGTCGTCAATTTTTAGTCACTCAATGCCATAAAATCATTTACGTCTGACGATGTGATGAAAATAGGGCTTCCATCCTCATCTCCGATTTTGGACCAGTGAATGAAGTGTGGCTCCAGCCACCGCACACGCGTGACTGTGCCCGCGGAGCGTGCCGGCCGGGGGGCGCAGCAGGGCCACTGCCCTGCACACCCGGGGTGTCTAGTTGCAGGGAAACAGCTTAATTAAAGCTCGAAACGCCTCTGACCAACCAGAAACGTTTTAGTGTGGGGACCCCAGAGTCCCTGCAGATCCACCTGGAATCAGGGCAGCCATGTGGGGAGCAGGTACGCCGGCCACACGCACTGTCCTGCGTGTCGCACGGCCTGCCGGCCCAAGACAGGCCGCCCGGGCCCCCAGGAGCGGAGGCGGCGCTCTGCCCCCCGGGCCCCAGGAGCGGAGGCGGCGCGCTGCCCCCCGGGCCCCAGGAGCGGAGGCGGCGCTCTGCCCCCCGGGCCCCAGGAGCGGAGGCGGCGCGCTGCCCCCCGGGCCCCAGGAGCGGAGGCGGCGCTCTGCCCCCCGGGCCCCCGGAGCGGAGGCGGCGCGCTGCCCCCCGGGCCCCAGGAGCGGAGGCGGCGCGCTGCCCCCCGGGCCCCAGGAGCGGAGGCGGCGCGCTGCCCCCCGGGCCCCCGGAGCGGAGGCGGCGCGCTGCCCCCCGGGCCCCCGGAGCGGAGGCGGCGCGCTGCCCCCCGGGCCCCAGGAGCAGAGGCGGCGCGCTGCCCCCCGGGCCCCAGGAGCGGAGGCGGCGCTCTGCCCCCCGGGCCCCCAGGAGCGGAGGCGGCGCGCTGCCCCCCGGGCCCCAGGAGCGGAGGCGGCGCGCTGCCCCCCGGGCCCCAGCCTCACAGGTGAGAAGAGCCCCTCGTGGCCGGCACGCGAAGCCCCTGGTGCCACGATGACCTGGTGGCAGACGCACCCACGGGAGGGAAGGCCGAGTGGGTCTGCCGTGTGCCGCACTCAGAGAGGGGAGGCCAGGGCGCGTCCCAGGGTCCGCCTGCCCCGGACGCCGTCTTCTGCAGTCGACACTGAGAGCCGGACGGGGCGCAGAGCAGGGACCCCGGTTCTCCCTGGACAGCCCCGTGTCTGCCCGCCTGCCCCCCGGCCCACCTGCCCGGTGCAGACGCCTGCTTTGTCGCCCACACGGCGACGCGAGGCTGCGGGGCTTGGGGTTACATAACATCACGACGTATTTTATTTCTAGTGGTTAAAAAACGGCAAAAATTCTAAGTTAGAGCAATCCCGGCCGCCCAGATGGCTCAGAGGCGGGAGCCACACAGGGTGGGCCCCGCGTGACTGGGGGTCGGCCAGGGGCGGGCTCTGCGGGACTGGGGGGCTGCGGGGGTCTGCGTGGGTGGGCCCCGCGTGACTGGGGGGCCGCGCGGACTGGCCGAGTGACTGGGGGGCGGTGGGGGCGGGCGGGCTCCGCGGGACTGGGGGACGGCGGGGTCAGGCCCCGCTGACCGCGCCCCCCGCTGCAGCTGGAGAGCTACATCCAGGACAGCATGCGCAGGGAGGCGGCGGAGATGCAGCAGCACGTGGCGCACAACCACACGGCGGCCATGATCGAGATCGGGACCAGCCTGCTGAACCAGACGGCCGAGCAGACGCGCAAGCTGACCGACGTGGAGGCCCAGGTAAGCGGGCGGCGGGGGCCCCCCTGTCCCGGGTGCAGGGGTCCTGCAGGAGGAGAAGGGAAGGGAAGGGGGCGCGCTCAGCGGAGAAGAGGGTGAAGGGCAAGCGGTGAAGAACTGCAGCAGGCAGGGCCTGAAAGGTGGAGCATCCACGGGGCTGGGGCCAATCATGTAGGAAAATGAGGGACAAGTGACCTGCGCTCACCAGCTTGAGAGGAAAACCGGTGGGATGTGAGGAAGCCCGGTTCCGTCTTTCCAGGTGACAGTGATGAAAAGCACAGGACACAGCGACATCCCAAGTCGGGCCCAGCGTGTTCACAAGCAGTGTGGGGTGGGGTCCATGGTTTCCTAAACCTCCCGGGACACTGCACGTCCTGCCGTCCCGGTCACGGCAGCCCTGGGGGCGGCCCAGGACAGGCAGCCCGGGGCACAGCTGCAGAGGAGCCGCCACGCGAGGCGGCCGGAGGGAATGGCTGACCCCGAACCAGGACGCGCAGGCCCGCGCTGGGGGGCCCACCTTCCTGCGGGAAATGGGCTTCAGGGCAAACACAAAAATTTCTGCCCAACACAAGCTTCCTGTGGGAGCGCTAGCTGGCCCCCAGCCGCAAGCTGGCAGCCTCGATGGTGAGCACGGACGGCAAGGGGTCCTGGGACAGCCGGGACCCCCGCCCGCCCCCTGTGAGCGCTGGTAGAATTCCAGGAAGGCCCCAGCTTCCAGCTCCTTCCGGCAACAACAGGCCAGGGCGTCGGGCCCAGCAATGGGGCCACCTGCAGCCCACCCACCCGCCTGGCGACCAGCACTGTGCCGCTCACAGGGGACGGGACCATCCCAGCCTGCTGGGTGGGCCAGCAAGGCCTTTGGGGACGCAGACCGCAAGCAAACCAGGACCCTAACTCCGGCCTGCACTCCCCACAACTTCACATCTGGGAAGACGGCAGCCCACAGGATGTGAAGGATGCTCCTTCCCGCTCAAAGGCGGCCACACGTGCCAGAACTCGTCCCCAAGGTGTGGGCGCACACGGGACAGTGGCTCTGCACGTGACACACATCTGACAGGCTCCCCTGCCAACTGCACCAGGTCGACAAGTCACCGCAGCCTGGCTGGTGGGCAGGATTCTTAGAAAAGGACAAAGAAGTGGAAGAAGACAGGCCGTGCAGTGACAGGCCGGCGTGGACGCGGTGACCCTCACACCGCCCGCTCACCAGCAAGACAGCGTCCCCTCTGCCCGCAGCCCAGGCGGTGCCTCGACGTCCGCCACCGCCGGGGGCACGTGGAGCATGACCCTGTTATGCGTCCCCGTCTCACTGGGGTAGGACCACCCGAGGCAGAACCAGAAAAACAACATCACGCTTTCTGACACCAGTATCTTTGCCCAGAACTATTAAACACTTTCCAAAATACAGACCCAGTTAAAAAACTGTTAAACAAACTTTGATACAGTCCAGGAAATCAGGACTTTTCTGATCATGCAAAAGAAGGGAGCTGGGCAATTACAGGAAGCCTTAGTTAGGTTTCCCTGTAACGCGGGTCACTTGATGAAAAGGAGGTGACGGGGAGGATTCTGTGTGTCGCCCTCAGGTGTTAAACCAGACGACCCGCCTGGAGCTGCAGCTTCTGGAGCACTCTCTTTCCACCAACAAGCTGGAAAGGCAGATCCTGGACCAGACCAGCGAAATAAACAAGCTGCAAGACAAGAACAGGTAACACAAGAACACCACGATTCATGACCCAGAATGGCACGATTTCTAGATACAGGAGACGGTTTTGCGCAACTAGTAACCGTAAGCATTCTTAGGAAATGCCGAATTTCTTCATCTGAAATTTCCTGAGGCGCAGGACGCGGGGAGGGGAGGCAGGAGGCGGGTCTGGAGGAAAACGCTCAGCGTGCATTTTCCGTGTTTCCATCTCCGGCCCCTGAGACCCCCCAAACTGCACCTCCGCGTGAGGAGAGGGACCCTGGCTGGGCATCTCCACGTTAACTTGACCAGGTCCTTTGCCTCTGGAAAGCTAGTTTTTTCCTATGGAAAACCACCTACGGCAGGAAAACTGCACTTACGTTGTAAACCAAGGCACATTCATGATGCAGTATTTGCTCCTGAAACGTATAATAAGGCTAAATAGTTACATTAGCCCTTAAATACACTTACGGGTGAGGGGCGGGAGTTTCCACTTTCCCGGGAACCAACGCCCATCAGCTGATTCCTTCTCCTGAGCCAAACGTGGCGATCAACTGATTGCCTTACAATACTCTCCTGTTGATCACCAACTAAGCTGACAATCGTCCTTTCTGTTCCCTGGGTAGCAAACTCACAACTAACTGACAATTTGGAAGCACAAGTCAGTATTTAATCATCCAAACGTACGTCTTCATGTTTCACGTTTTCTCTTTCGCAACGTGAATGAAAGTCCGAGCCCTGCGCCAGTCACCCCCTCTGGCAGGTCTCTATGGAGCGTCTTCTATAGCCGCCCTCCCAGCATGCCGCAGTGCCGCCACCCACGCACGCACGGGGCTGGCTGGCACCTGTCCCCTGCCGGCCCGCTGTGACGACGTGTCCCCAGAGTTGCACGCGTTCCCTCCTGGCGTTTTCATTGATTAGGCGGCGATGCCCAAGCTCTCGTTTAAGGACTTGCCTTTTGTTACCCAAGTGGCTCCTTTGTGAAGCTGTCGGGCCACACTGCCTTCTGCCTAGTAGAGGAGCCAGCCTCGCGCTCCCAAGCTCACACAAGCTGCTAAATCTTTCCCTCCTGCAAGCAAACTCTGTGCCACACCGTCAGCCTGGGTGACGTTAAAACAGTCGACAGTGTCTGCTGCACCTCTGGCTGTGCCGGAGGGTGGACCCTCCCCGTACAGCCCGGCCGGCGAGAGCCCTCCTGCCCACGCCAGGGGCACCCCCGTCACCCCCGCGGGCACCATGCTTCGCTGCTTTCCCGTGTTAATGCTTTACTCCTCCCCCAGGTCAGCAATCTACACTGACCAATAACGTACTTTTCCAGTAACTAATCCAGCTTCGTAGGAAGTGAAATGCAAACATCACATTTTCTCTGTGAAATCACCCCGTCCAACGTATCTAACACACTAAGCTTTCGAGGGGCTTGTGACAGATGGCTCCACAGCCCGGCCGCAGGTCAACATCTGCCTGAGGCGCCTGGAGGGGTTTCGGACGCCCCGCCCCCCACATACACATGTGCGCTGTGCGCGCGCGCGCGCACACACACACACACACACACACACAAGCACGCAGCTCTCAGCCGCTGACCTGCCCGACGCGCCCCGCCCGCCAAACCCAGGTGCAGGGACGGCAACCTTCGCCGCCGCTGCAGGAGCGCGTCCTTCTCACAGACAGGAAGTGACAGTGGTGAGGGGTCCTTTCCCACCCACAGCTGCACCTAAACGAACACGAGAAAGCTGTGTTGGTGGCTTCTCACCGCTCAGGAGTCTGGCGCACTGGGCTTGCGGGTGCACAAGCGTCGTCATAACAGACGTGAGCGTAGCGAGTGGAACAGCCACCATCCAAACTACCGTCGGTAACTCCCCCCTAGTGCAACCGCTTTCCAATGCAGGCCCAGTACTTACCAGGGTCGTTTGTCTGACAGCCGCCACTACTGCACTTGCAAACTCGCCAGCTCAAGTTGCGAGTTGCTATCGGTTTTCCGCCTTCCCAGGCTTTTTATTCCTTCTGAAAAGGTGGGGCTACCCGTACCAGTCCAAGGAAATGGTGACGATTGGTATCGTGATTATCATCATTACCCCTGACAATAAAACCTCGCAGAATCAACATGAATCAGATGGGGTATTTCTGCTAAAATAGGTGATTTCCCCACACCTCCCAACTGACCATAAATCATGTTAATATAAAGTTAAGTCCAACTTTTATAATCCAATTGGTCATCTTGTATCACAAAATTAAATGAAATGCTAACGGGCCTGCTTCTTCCCTCCCGGCCCCTCACTAGCTACCATGCTATTCCACGCAACACACAACATTTCCGCTAGGACATCACACGCAATCCTCATGTTTTATCCCATTTTACACTTGACCCTTGAACAATGCAGGGGTTAGGAGCACCAAACCCCCATGCAATTGAAAATCCACGCATAACTACTTCTGATGCCCCCAAAACTTAACCACCCTCTGAACCCACGAGGAACCGGCTCCAGGGCCCTCTGACCAGGTAGGAAAGTGCGCGGATGCTGAGTCCCCCGGACGAAGTGACGTACAACGTGCACTGAGCTTCTCCTACCCTCAGACCCTCATCCGGGGACAGAAAGTGGTGCAGGTATTTGTTGGAAAAACGGGCCTCCAGGCAGACCCAGAGTTCAGATCCAGGTGGTTCAAGGGTCCCCTGCACTTCATGTCCTTTCCTTAGAGACGTGCTGGTCACGCGACTCGGGTGACTGCCCACCCAGCACCGGGCACCGGGCCGCAGGCGGCAACCGCTGCTCTGGGGTGCGACCCGAGACCCCTGGAGCTGCACACCTGGCCCGGGTGCAGCTCGTCCAGGACGAAATCTTTCAGGTCAGGGCGACCCTGCCCTCTTCAGCTAGACTGTCCAGCCTGGGAAGAAACACCCCAGGGTCTGACCGTGGCCCCCTCCACCAGCTTCCTCGAGAAGAAAGTGCTGGACATGGAGGACAAGCACGTGGTGCAGCTGCAGTCCATCAGGGAGGAGAAGGACCAGCTGCAGGCGCTGGTGTCCAGGCAGAACTCCGTCATCGAGGAGCTGGAGAAGCAGCTGCTGACGGCAACCGTCAACAACTCGGCCCTGCAGAGGCAGCAGCACGACCTGATGGAGACGGTGCACAGCCTGCTCTCCCTGATGGCCCCGCCCGGCTGTGAGTGCCCCGCCCCATCGCAGCCGTCCCCACATCGGCCCGAGAACTTGCTCCCAAAGCTTCCTAGGGAAGGAGGGGGACGTTTACAGAAACGGATGTTTATGAAGCAAAATACCCCCAACGTAGCTTTGGTTCCTGGGCACTAAGGGGCCCCAGGCTCGCGAGACCAGGGAGCAGGTGGGCGACGGGCTCAGTGGGAGAGAGCACGACCCCAGGTGGTGTTCACACGTCTGCGCCCAGGGGCGGCCAGGCCCACCCCGCCCGGCTCTGCCGCCCCCCCCCCCCCAAATGCAGGGGAAGCCCATGCTCACGGGAGATGAGGCAGGCGATCCCCGTGGCATTTTTAAATATTTTACTTATTTTTATGAGGGAGGGGAAGGGAGAGAAGGCGAGAGAGAGAAACTGCCTCCGGCCAAGGACCTGGTTGCAACCTGGTCGTGTGCCCTGGCTGGGGCTCGAACCAGGCCCGGGGCATCTCTTACTCCTTTCTTGCACAGATCGGGTCCCGTTCTTACTGAGCTTTACCTCACAAGTCCTTTCAACTTTACTCTTGGACACGGGCGCACCTCCTGTAGGGAGCAGGTGGGACGCGCTCCCTCCTCGAGAAACGTCCTCACCCCGGCCTCGCGCCTCGCAGGCCCTGCGCACGCGGCCCACCCAACTGGACCCGCACACGCACGTGGCGGCTCCGCCCGGGGCCCTGGGCAGCCCGTTCGCCACTCACGCCCTCCAGCTCGCGTTTCAACTCTCACAATCCAGGAAAGGTGCACTTTCTAACTTCCGTAGAAAGGCAGTTACTGGACGTTGGCTGCAGGGACTACGAGCCACAGTGGGAGGGTCACGCAGCGCAGGTCCTGGCGGGAAACGCGAGTGGAGAAGTGGCAGGACTGGCTCCCACCTGCCCGTCCCCGTGGCCCCCGCACCAGCCAGGCCAGGGACCTGTGCGCAGGGGTCTGCAGGGAAACATGGAAACACCTGCGAGGACACGCGCGCGTGCACGCACACACGCACGCACACACGCACACACTGAAGTGTTAAAGCATTCAACAGCTCTAGAATTTCCAGCCTTAGATGAAGAACCTGGAAGGCGAATACACGTTAGGTTCCCGAACACAAACCCTTCCGGGACAGTTGCTGAAACTCCGGAGAGCAGACACGTCTCGGCCCAGGGGTCTCGAGGACAGCTGGGCACGCAGGAGGGGGAACGTGCGGCCCAGGCAGGCGCCGGTGGCCGAGGGCCAGGGTCTGGGTCTGCCCTCCGGTCCTGCTGCGGAGATGGTGCACTGGGAGGCCGCAGAAACCAGGGTTCACTGCAGCTGACGCGCCGCTGGTCGTCCCAGGACCGGGGGCTGCTGGTCACAGCTGCTCAGAGTTCGTAGGACACAGGCTGGAAGAGCAACTGGTGTGGAAAGGGTGAAAAGCTGGCATTTCCTTTTGAGTTCCTCTAAGAACCCAAACGTGGTAAAACTGCCCCAACCAGTGCACCTCGAACTCCACGGACGGTAACGCCGCTGTCCCCCGCAGCTAAGGACGCCGCGGCGGCGAAGGACCAGCCCAGCGTCTTCCGGGACTGCGCGGAGGCGTTCAAGGCCGGCAGGACCGCCAGCGGCGTCTACACGCTGGCCTTCCCCAACTCCACGGAGAGGGTCAAGGTAAGCGGCCTGGCAGGCGCCGGGGGTGGGGCGGGGTGCCCCGGGCTCCAGGTCGCAGCCCCGCAAGGACAGTGGCCACACACCCAGCCCAGGCAACGCTGGCCCACTCGGGCTGCCACGCTCCCGCAGCGCGGGCCTCCCTCCTTAGGCTCACAGAGACCATCTTCCGGCACTGGCTGCTGGAACACCCGTGCTTTGCCTGTGCGCCGTTCCGTCACCGGCAGTGGTGTTCCCCGCCCCACGCCCCCCACCCCCACTGGCGCCACACGCACAGGCCCTGCCATGCACCAACATCAGCACCCGCAGCGCAGGCTCAGTAAAGCCCCGACTGCTTCGCTGACACGCGTGCCCAACAGGAACACGGCAGCCCCCAGGAGCCCCCTGGCCCTGCAGGACCAGGGCGGCTGGGGCAGACTCCTCTCCTGGGCCACTGCCGGGGGAGGTTCCCGCGCACGGCGAGCTGAGCTTCCCTGCCAGGGCAGGGCGCGCGCTCCAGTGTACGCCCACCCGTGACTGCGCGAAGGGGGCCACCGCGAAGGGGGCCACCTCGGAGGCTGTCCAGGGAGCTGGTGCTTCGCCTCTCCCAGTGACGCGGCTGCGCTGCTCCCGGCCCGGCGCCAGGGGGTGCGCCAGCCAGGCCTTCCTTACAGGCTCACAGCTGGGTGAAAGGTGGATGATGGCACGTAGGAAAGGGGCCTTAACACTCAACATGGACCTGACACCGGATCAGAATCAGAACCTTCACAGACCCCGGGAAGCCCTCCCTGATTCAGTGTGACCCTCAGCACGGTGAAGAAACAGCCTGAAAAGCAGCAGCAACAAGGGTTTCACATGGGGCTTGAACCAGAACGGACTTGGTTAGGAATTCGCGGACAACTGCTGTGTTGGGGAAGGTCCTCCTTCCCCAAGGAAGCGGATCCGTTCTCGCTGCTTTAAACTGACCCGGCCCCCAGAGCCCTACAGCCCCTTGGGGGGAAACCCCAGCGCCCGTCGCACGGCGGAGCCTGCGACCTGGTCCCACGACCATTCCTGGGATGCTCTTGTCTGTAGCAGAGGCTCCGGGACGATGGGGGCAGGAGGGACAGAGGGTTCACGGAGGGCACGGCTGCTGCTGATACGAACCTGGAAGGACAGCGGCCACCTGCTGCTGTGTAAATGCTGTTCTGACTCGGACCGCCTTCCTACCTGGGGCCCGAGACCCCCGGTGGCCCCGGGCAGCGTCCCACAGGGACAAGAAACTCGAAGGACGCGGAGGGAGTGAGAGTCTCCGTCACGGCTGGAAACGTGTGCAGCAAAGACGCCTCATGCGGAGGGCACAACCTCCCCTCTCCAGCCAACGGTGCGGAGCAGGTCCCCCCGCTACGCTTGGCCTCTGCGCACGTCCCTCGCACCGCAAGCCCTCAGTGTCCTGACCCGCACGTGATGGGCCCCTGGTCCCACCCAGCAGACTCAGGTCACAGTGAAGGCGCAGCCCCCAGGACAGGGCTTGGCCGTGGCCCCATCCGTGGTTACCACGGCGCCTGCCCAGACTCGAGGAGGCACCTTGCGGCAGGCGGGGACCCCACGCTGCCGTTTCAGCCAATTCAAGCAACGAACGTTTGGCAATTGTTGGGAGACCTTCTTCAGAAGGGCCTAAATATTCCAACTCCATCTTTGGACACGTCCATCGGGTTTTGCGCACGACACACGGAACGGCACCCATGGAAGCGCGTACACGCCTGCCCGTCTGAGACGTTTCCTTCCCCAGCTTCACGGGACACCGCCTGCTAGTGTCCACCTTCCAGCTCGTGTTTGCTGTCCACTGTCCTTCACGTGGCCTTGAAGTCCAGCATCAGCGCTAGGGCAGCGCGGGCCCTGAACCCGGCCGGCCCGGGGGTGCTGGCCCTGGTCACCGAGGGGCCCGGCTTGGCCGTCCCGGTGCCACCTTTGCATCCGCCGCCTTCTGGCCACGGGGCCCACTCTTCTCAGTCACACCCCACGGGCCGCAACACTACTTCAGGCCTCGTAAGCGCCTGTGTTGTGGTTGGTTTTGAAAGCTGGACAAAGTCCTAGTAAGAGACGTCCTGACAGTGGAGTCAGGGACGCGTCAACTCCGCCTTCCAAGAGCAGCCGCCTGGTCCTCACGTTCCAGTGCAACTCCTCACCGGCGGCTTGGACATGCAAGGGTCCATCTTCCTGGAGCAGCAGGCGTCGGCTCGCCAGCCGGCAGAACGCCAGTCAGGGTTCAGGGGAGCAGACGCCCCCGCTCCGCCCAGCCCACCAACCCCTTTACTGCGTGGGTTCTCGAAGGACACGGTGGGCGGGAGGCGGACGGAGCACCTGCGGCCATGGGCAGGGCGGGTGAGGGCCACTGGGAGCTGCCACCCTGGGGACGGGGTTGAGGGCCTGGGAACGGCGTCGGGTTTCCAAGTCGGTCAGGAGGGTCCCGCGGAGAAACAGGACGTCGTTCGGGATTAGGGGGCTTATTCAAACCCACGTCCTCTTCAGAGCTCAACCACCAGCAGTGCATCTGATGGGGGGCACGTCCATCTGATGGGGGACAGGTCCATCTGATGGGGGGCACGTCCATCTGATGGGGGACAGGTCCATCTGATGG